>APFE030346298.1:8849-41010 GCA_000404065.3 Pinus taeda | reverse complement strand
ATCTATATAATAAATTATCAGATAATAGTGTACTTATATAATTTAAGAAAAAAAAATTATCACTTCTAAACATACATATTAATTACAATATTTTACCTGCAATATATTAATTATAATAAAAATATTGTGTTCATATGTCAAACAAAATTTAAGTTTTTCTCCTCACCCCATCCTAAATATGCATTATGTACAATGTGAAAAAAGATCATACAATATTGAGATGAAAATGACCACCTATCACATTAATTAGTCATGATCATTAAACATTACTAAAACACAATGATCAATTATTTGTCAATACTATTATTACTTCTATCAACCCCTCATTGTAGAATGAGAATATCGATAAGGATTTGCATTGTTGAACTATGCCATCTAGTTAGGTTTTTAATTATACTTAAGGTATAAAGTTAACTTTGAATTAGAAATTTTTTATAAAATTTTAATTGTCAAATTTGTTTATATATATTTTTTAAAATATAGATATATTTATTAAAATAATATATATTTAATAAATAATAAACTTGGTTATATATATTTTTAAAATATAATTATTTTTACAAAACAATATATATTTAATAAATAATATTTATTTTATATATATATATTAATATATATATATATTATATATATATATATATATATACTTACTAACTTATATTATATATATAAAAGTTTAGTGTATGTTTTAAAATTATTTGTGGTAGCCATTTATTTTTTAATAGTAAGGAAATACCATTAATTGTTGGGAATTTCTAATAATTCCAGAACAAATACGAATAGAGAATAATGCTTTGTTTTATCACAAGAAACATAGTTTTTCTCTCACACACACAAATTTTGTATTCATTAACAAGATTGTTGTTATAAAATTCTTTCTCTCACAGAGGGATTACATCAAGATTGCTTCAAAGGAAATAAAAAATGACTTCACTCTGTCCTCTATGAATTTACACTGGTGTGTGTAATTTTATTTTTTTTACATACCCACTGCTGCGTGCTCCCTTACATTTCAACAAACTACTAACAAAATGATATTACATTTTTCTTGTGCCACACTCCCGTGAATAAAAAATAATAAAATTAAAAACTTTACCTACATTTACCAACCACATTAAATTTCATTAATTACTTCACATGGCGATAAATTAATTTCTCGTCCTTCACAGGTGAAAATATCTTATCGGAATTGAATGCGCGGCCCATCAATCTGGTTCATGGTTCCAATATTTGACAGTTGAATCTAAACAGTTGCAACAACTCTAGCTGTTCAAGTTGGTTGCCGCATTGTTGCTCGTACGCCTCAAGAGCCAATCTACTTGCCCGCTCCACGAACTTTCCTGTCTCTTTATACACTGTTGATCGGAAGGCTGCCAAGATTAGCTTGAAGAAGGTGCGATATGTGATAGTCAACAGATCGCATCACAACATCGCAATGTTGGGAGCAAAAAAGGGCGGAGCCTTAACATATGGGTGCAATATGTGATTTGCAATCGGATCGCATCGCAATATCACGTCGGAAAAAAAATCAAGAGAACCGTTAGAGGCATCGGGCATGGATGCGATTTGCGATTAGATCACATCGCGAAAAAAAGAAATAAAATCGTTTACAGTCGTTGTTTAATGGTGCTGCAGTTGAAATTATCATTTCAACACTCCCCTTTAATTTCAACTGCTGGGTTATCAGTCATACCCAGACATTTCCTCAAAAACTCAAAACTTTTCTGCCCCAATGGTTTAGTCAGAATATCTGCAATCTGCTCCTGAGTTCTGCAGTGTTTTAAAATAATTTCTCCATTGTTTACCAATTCCCTAATGTAATGAAACTTTGTGTCAATGTGTTTCGTTCTCTTATGAAACACAGAATTCTTGGATAATGTAATAGTTGAGCTATTGTGACAAAAAATCAAAGTTTCTTTTGCTTGCTCTCGGCACAAACTCCTTAACATCCTTCTCATCCAAACTGCTTGACACGCTGCTGCTATAGCTGCCACATATTCTGCCTCTGTTGTAGATAACACTACAATAGGCTGTTTTTTAGAAGCCCATGAAATGGCTGCTGAGCCCATGTGAAAAACATAACCGGATGTGCTTTTCCGATCATCTACACTTCCAGCCCAATCACTATCAATGTATCCAATTAAATCTGAACATTCTGAAGCAGTATATAAAATGCCAAACCTTTTAGTACATTTAACATACCTCAGAATCCTTTCTGTTGCCTGCCAATGTGCTTCTTTTGGCCTCTCCATGAATCTGGAAATTAAACTAACAACATGCATTATATCCGGCCTAGTTGCAGTCAAATATATGAGGCTGCCAACTATGCTCTTGTACAAACTAGGATCAAAATCCTTGCTGCTATCCTCTTTGTTGAGTTTTAATCCCATCACTGTGGGAGTGATTGTTGCTTTGCTCTCTTGCATATTAAATCTTTCCAACACTTCATTAACATATTTCTCTTATGAGATAAAAATCCCATTTCCATTTTGTTCTACTTCTATTCCTAAGAAGTATCTCAGCAAACCCATGTCAGTCATTTGAAATTCTTCTTTCATGACTGTTTTGAAATTTTCAATAAGATAATCATCATTACCTGTGAAAATAACGTCATCAACATATAACACAACAATTAGTATTTTACCATCATTTTCTTTGATGTAGAGGGTGGGTTCTCCCTCACACTTTTCAAATCCATTTTTCAGTAGATAGGAATCTATCCTATTGTACCATGCTCTTGGTGCTTGCTTCAGCCCATAAAGAGCTTTCTTCAATATGCACACTTTGTGCTCTTGGCCTTTCTTTTCATAGCCTAGAGGTTGTTCAACGTAAACCTCTTCCATTAACACTCCATTTAGGAATGTTGACTTCACGTCCATTTGGTAAACTTTCCACTTGTTTTGTACTGCTATGGACAACACTGCTCTCACGGTTTCCATTCTAGTGACAGGTGCGAAAGTTTCCTCATAGTCTCTCCCATACTGCTGCTTATACCCTTTGACAACAAGTCTTACCTTGTGTCTTTCCATTTTGCCTTCAGCATTACTCTTGGTCTTGTAGACCCATTTAACTCCAATGACTTCTTTTCCTTTTGGTAGTTCAACTAAATCGCATGTCTTGTTTCTTTCTATGGCATTGATCTCCTCATCCATAGCTTCTATCCATTTCCTATCCTTAATTGCTTCTTCGAAATGAAAAGGGTCATCAACATGAAAATATAAAGAAAACAAAGAATTCATACCTTCATTTGTTGCCTCTTTTTCATAAATATCACTTAAATTTCTGAACTTCTTACCTCTTTCATTTGGTGTACAAGTGCTTGAAGAAACACTTGAAGTTTCTCCTTGTGGTGTGCTCAGAGAAGCACTTTCATTTCTCCTCAAGGGTGTCCCTTGTTTCCCTTGTGTTGGTGTTGCTATTTGGGGATGTATTTCAGCCATCTCCTCATCATCTTCATCATGTGACAAAGAGTTTTTAACATTCACTGTTTTCTCTATGCTTCCATCCCAAGCTTCCTCCTCAATGAACTGAACATCTCTACTCACAATAAGCTTCTTGGTGGATGGGTTATACAACCTATAAGCTTTGGATTCCTGATGTATCCAATGAAAATACATTCTCCCCTTTGCTGTCCAACTTCTTCCTTAGTTATCTGGAATGTGTGCATAAGCCACACATCCAAAAACTTTCATGTGGGTGACTCCTTGCTTTGTCCCACTCCATGCTTCTTCTAGCACTATGTTCATGACTACTTTTGTAGGGCATATATTCAAAACGTACGCTGGACAGTGTACAACTTCAGCCCAATAATCATTTGGCAAATGCTTTGCCTTTAACATACTCCTCGCCATATCCATGATTGTCCTATTCTTGCTTTCGATAACTCCATTTTGTTACGGAGTGTACCTAGTGGTAAACTGTTTATGAATTCCATTTTCTCTACAAAAACGTATAAGTTCTTTGGAGATATACTCACCTCCTCTGTTAGTTCTTAGAACTTTGATATGCAGCCCACTTTTGTTTTCTACAAGTGCTTTGAAATTGCAAAATCTTTCAAACACTTCACTTTTGTTTTTCAGGAAATAAACCCAAGTTTTTCTAGTAAAATCATCAATAAATATTAGTATATAGTGCCTGCCTACTAGTGATGGAGTTTGTATCGGTCCACATAAATTTGAGTGCACAATCTCTAAGGGTTCTTTTGCCCTTATGCTTTTCCTAGATGGAAAACTTTCTCTGTGTTGCTTCCCCAAGATACAACCTTCACAAAGGCTGTCTGGTTTCTCTATCAATGGTAATCCTCTTACCATTCATTTTCTATGCAACAAGTTAAGACCTCCAAAGTTGAGATGTCCAAATCTCAAGTGCCACAACCAATTTTCATCTTTTGGTTCTCTTTGGAAAGCCTCTTGCGTCACCGCTGCTATTTCTTCTCCTTTTTTTAAATCTGCTTTCATTTTGAGAGGGAACATCCTATTCCTTGTCATCTTTACTTCAACAATACATCGTTTGTTGGGTGCTCTATCCATGATGGTGCATACATCATTCATAAAGAAAACATTGTACCCCTTTTGAACAAGCTGTCCAATACTTAGGAGGTTACATTTCATTCCAGGAACATAATAAACATCTGCTATGGTTTTCTTTTCACCTTTCCTTGTTAAGACATTTACTTCTCCTTTTCCCATAAGAGAAACTTTACTATCAGTCCCTAGTGTGACTTGTGACTTCACACTCTGATCTAACATAGAAAACAAGGCTATGTTTCCTGTTATATGGTTACTGCAACTGGAGTCTAGAAACCATACATCTTCACTTTTTGCTTCAGCCATATTACAGGCTAAAAACAAATTATCTTGGCTAATATTTTCTCTAGTGAAAATTTGCACTAGTTCTATTATTCATATCATGCTGATTCTTCCTACATTCATTTGCATAATGCCCATATTTTTTACAATAGTGACATTGGACAATGGGTTTATCATACCTTTGTCCTTGAGCATGATGTTGTCCACTTTGTTAGCTACTGCCTTGGCCTTGGATCAGATTTGGATTGCTGCCTCTTCCTTGAGCATTTGCTGGATTGTTTCTTCCACCTCTGTTTTGGCTTCTGCCTCTTCCTCTCTTGTTTCCTCTGCCTTGACCTCTTCCTCTTCCAAAGGACATCTGGGTCTTAAAGGCATGCTCTAGAGTTGAGTTTTCATTTCTACTCAACCTTTGCTCATGTGTTATAAGTGATGCATGTAGTTCATCAACTGAGAAGTTTGTGAGATCCTTTGTCTCTTCTATGGTGGTGACAATCACATCGAACCTTGAGGGTAGAATCCTCAATAGTTTCTCCACAATCCTCCTTTCTTCAAGAATCTCTCCATGAGGCCTTATCTGTGTGACCAGACCAATCACATGCGTGAAGAATCAATCAATATTATCTGACTCCTTCATGCAGAGATTCTCAAAATCTCTCCTCAGCAACTATAGTTTTGCTGTCTTCACTTTCTCCATGCTTTGATAGGCTATCTTGAGAGTTTGCCAAGCTTCTTTAGGTTTCTTGGCTGCTGCTATCCTTGGAAACACACTCTCATGCACTGCTTCATACAAAAAGTAGAGGGCTTTAAAATCCTTCTTCTTATTGCTCTTCAACCGTTCTTTCTCTACCTGAGTCAAGTTATTAAACTCATCTTCATCTACTGGTTCTTCAAAACCATCCTCAACAAATTCCCATGAGTCTTGGGAAGCAAGCAAAGATCTCATAGTTATTGCCCAATATTCATAGTTTTTCCCATTAAATTGTGGGAGTTGAGTATTAAAGATACCCATGCTAGTGCTGGCTCCAACCATTCTTACACTCTTAACTATGCTTCAAAATACTTGACTGTGTATTTAAAATAACTGACTGTCCTCAAGAGTAACACAAAAACTAACTTGAGAAATACCTTGGATTCTTTCTTGACCGAGTCTTCACTCTGCTGGAGAAGTTGTTGCAGCAAGAAATCCTTCCTTCAGCTTCTTTGGCACCTTCAAAGAGCCTGGACAAGCTCTGATACCATGTTGGGAGTTTCTGATAATTCCACAACAAATACGAACAGAGAATAATGCTCTGTTTTATCATAGGAAACAGAGTTTTTCACACACACAAAAATTTTGTATTCATTAACAAGACTGTTGTTACAAAATTCTTCCACTCACAGAGGGATTACACCAAGACCGCTTCAGAGGCAGTAAAAAAAACTTTACTCTATCGTGTATGAATTTACATTGCTGTGTGTAATTTTTTTTTTTTTTACATACGCGCTGTTGCGTGCTCCCTTACCTTTCAACGGACTACTAACAAAATGATATTACATTTTTCTTGTGCCACACTCCCGAGAATAAAAAAATAATAAAGTTAAAAACTTTACCTACATTTACCAACTGCACTAAATTTCATTAATTACTTCACATGGCGATAAATTAATTTATCGTCCTTCACAGGTGAAAATATCTTATTGGAATTGAATGCGTGGCCCATCAATCTAGTTCATGGTTCCAATATTTGACACTTGAATCTATTCAAGTTGGCTGCCGCATTGTTGCCCGTACGCCTCAAGAGCCAATCTACTTGCCCGCTCCACGAACTTTCCTGTCTCTTTATACACCGTTTATCAGAACGCTGCCAAGATTAGTTTGAAGAAGGTGCGATATGCGAGAGTCAACAGATCGCATCGGAACATCGCAATGTCGAGAGCAAAAAAAGGGCGGAGCCTTAACTTATGGGTGTGATATGTGATTTGCGATCCGATCGCATCGCAATATCGCATCGGAAAAAAAATCAAGAGAATTGTCAGAGGCAGCAGGCATGGATGCGATTTGCAATTAGATCGCATCGCGAGAAAAAGAAAAAAAATGTTTGCAATCGCTGTTCAATGGTGCTATAGTTGAAATCATCATTTCAACATTAATGATCCAAGATGGCCAGGGGAGAATGTTTTCTCTTTTACAAACCATTAGTAAGTAATTCCAGATTACATGTTTTTCCCTGAATAATAATGATAGCAACCAATAATGGCTATAGAAGTGCTAGTTTGTAGATTTTCCCATTGTTTATATATATAGATATAGATTTTAGAATAATTATTGGGTAAATTAATTGATACAATTGCATAATTAAGCAATATTTTATAACACACTTGTGATCATACGCTACCCACGATTCAGGACATCCTCTTTATTGCACACTGATTTTATTATGTCACTCTAGGTGACATTTAGGGATCAATTGGAATTATGGTTTGGTCTCTACAAAGGAAATTTTAGCAATTTACAAAGTGGAACTTTAGTTTTGTTATAAAAATTTTGCCTAGCGTCATCGCGTTGCCACATGCCTGGCTCCAAAGGCAGAGGGATGACGCTGACACAGTGAAGAATCATGTACAATATTGAAACTATCTTCGACACCCCCATAGTGAAGAATAACGCAAGTGATTTATGGTTTGAAAATCTTGAAATTAAATTCACGTAGGGTCAGATGGAAATCTAAATGTTAAGCGTCATAAAGAGAAGACATTATGTTGGTGTGTGAGAGATCTGTGAGATCTTTGGTGCTAGTGGTCTAATGATGTGTAAGAATAGTTGGATTTCTCTTGCTGCTGGATTTCTCTTACACGTTGAAGGTTTTTATTTGCACATTTATATCAACCCACATTGTCCTTAAGGTAATCCGTGACTCATATGAATTGATTGTACATTGACCAATCCATTGGCGTCGACATTTTTCCATGTTAAGAATGGTTTGTATTAATTTACTAAGTGTGCAAAGCCTTTCACTGCAACCTCATGTTGCTGGGATATTTATTCTGCAGGGAATTATGTCTTTATGTTAAATTTATTAAGCAGTCAGTAATCAATGTATTTTGGTCTCATTTATGACATCATTTTATATGAAACAAGATTAGCCTATTATGGTTTCACCGAACCCTCCAAAAACCCAGCACTACCATCAAGGTTATCATATTGCTACAACCTAGACAGGTTGGAGAAGATGAGGTGTTAGTCATTGGTGCCATTAGATCTAGGGTTTGAAAATCCATGGCGGGTGAAGAGGGTAGGTTGTTATGGAAACTACCCTACCCCAGTCACCCTTGTCACTCATTCTTCTCAGTCGCTCCTTACGACATGTGCTTTGAAATTTCCCTTCACACAACTTTCTCTATTGCTATCGGCATTACTACTAGCCTCCGCAACCCCCTGGTCTGAAAATGGTTAGACACTATTGACCTCACTTTTGTGGTTAGCCAGGGATTACTTCTTGTTACCGCTTAACTCATTTGATTTTCTCTTCTTTTTTTTTCTTTCACCCTTTGATGGTTGAAGGTGGCGATGGCTTGCTATAGAGGTTCCTCAGAGTAAAGGGATCAAGATCTATTTATTTCCGCGCAACAATGAATTTTTTTCGGAGTCACAGATAGTGGTAAGTGGTTCTACTCACCCTCTCCCTAATCCGTAAATTCTTTCTCGGTATTTTTCTCCTAAAAATTTAATAGAGTTTTAAATTTGTTCAGAGAATTAGGAGATGGCACATTCCATTTCGTATAGGTAAATTTATTTGTTTGATGCAGCCAACTCGGTAAATGGTTTTACTATGAGGTTCTTACTCTAACTTCCTTTCTTTTGGTTGTGAATAATGTAGGTACTACTTTATCTTTGGTCCTGCTGTAGTTGAGGGTTTGCGCTGTTGAGGGTTTTTTGTGCATCCAAGTTCCTTAATTCTTTTCCTGTATTTTATTCCTTATGAAAATTTGGGATTGTAACCCTTATTTTAGTGAAGCTAGGGTTTCAGTTTACAAACCCGTTCACATTTTTGGTGTGCATTTGATTCAGAGTTCAGGGTTGCATCTCCAACAAACTCTTTTAACATTTCTCTCTAAGTAGATGAACTGTAATGTCGCTTACATCTAATACATTACAAGTTTCCTGACTGGTTCTCATGTTGTTTTGTAATGTCAGGGTTTCAACACAGTTTGTTCATGTTGGTTAATCATTGCAAGTTTGTTTTAAGAAACAATGCTAGAAAATTTTAATAATTCCCATAAGACTTATGGGCCGAATTGGGATTTTTTTTTTGTAAATTGTTTCTCATGAAGAAAGAACCAAACTTGTTGTTTTCTTTTATAAAAGGTTATCAATTATGACTCTAATACAACTATCAATCTTTGTGGAATGTAGAAAATTTTCCTTTATCTATTTTTTTCTATGATCCTTCTATGTATATATTAAGAAATTATTTCGTGTTTACAGAAATATCAATTACTCTAAGGAAATCTACCTTGAAACATGGATTCAAACATAGATGTTACATTTGTCACATAATTTTATATTTAATTTCAAAACTCGTTCTTTGACAGTTCTTAAATATTTTTCTATCTTTGTTGTGGTTGTAAATTTATGAATGTGCATCTTTCTCATAAGGTTGGGACTAGTTAATTATTTGTGACTACGTAGTTGTTTGTGTTGACCAGGGTTTTCCTTTTCATTAATTTTTTATCACATTTCTTTTTAACCTTGGATTTTGTGAAATTACTGGGCTCAGAGCTTAGAGTGTGTCTCAGTATAGTATCTAGGTGTATTTCCAGAGTGGATGAGAATACCATTTGTATAAATAACGACAAGATACCAATGTGAATAAAATAAATCCAGAGATAAGTAATGACAAAACACCCAGCTACAGAAGATAAAAATAATGACAAAATACCAAGATGGGAAGAAATAATTCTAGATAGATAATAAAAAAGCACCGAAGAAGGACGAAATAGTTCCAAAGGGTTTATCAAAAATTTTGTTCAATAACATTGTGTTACTTATTTGGTCGACGTCTCGTAAGCATTTAAAATTTTATTCAAATTACTTTTGATTAATATTTTCTTTGAAATTATAGAACAATATTATATTTCTACATAAGTCTGAGGTGGTTATAATTTTATTTTCAACTATGCTTTCCCGAGATAATATGGACAATAATATTGATGTTGATGTATTCTTAGTGAATCCTAATTTTGCAAATGGTAAGTGCCTAGGAAAGAGAAGAGACTATAAAATGACCCCTTCATGTAAATACTAAGCAATTTTATCCATATTCCAGGACCTCTTCAGACATACTTCGGAGCAGCCACTTTATATAATGTTCTCAACAATTTTATCTTATGAAATGCTTATGCTACGCAGAAGACCCTAGTTGCCTATTTATAGGATTTGGATTCTAAAGTAAAAGAAAACAAAAAATAAGATTAATGGTGATTCGAAGATCACTATAATTAAATAGTTATGGTATCTGCTATAAGATTTTGTTGATTTGCAGGATAGTATAACAAGCTATTCTTGTTTCAGGGTATAACACTAAATAAAAGTTACATTACGAAATTGCAGAGAAACAAATGATTTGATAGTAAAATTTGGATGAAAAAGTAGCATTTGCACCTTATCTTGTAAAGGAAACACACTAAGGCATAGAGTAGGAAACACAGTAAGGCATAGAGTGGGGAAGAATGGCGACATGTGAATGGACATTGTTGAAAGCAAGGGTGGATGATAATGAGTTACAATTGCAATAGTTAGTTATGTGTATTCTAAAAATGGATATTTTGTAAATAATAATAGTTTGTGGAAGATGTGAATGGACATTGTTGAAAGAAAGGGTGGATGATAATGAGTTACAATTGCAATAGTTAGTTATCTGTATTCTAAAAATGGATATTTTGTAGATAATAATAGTTTGTGGAAGATGTGAATGGACATTGTTGAAAGAAAGGGTGGATGATAATGAGTTACAGTTGAAAGTATTAGTTATGTGTATTTTGAATATGGATATTTTGTGAATAATAGTAGTGTGTGGAGTAATAGCAACATGTGAATGGACATTGTTGAAATATAGGGTGGATGATAATGAGTTACACTTGAAATTATTAGTTATGTGTATTTTAAATATGGCTATTTTGTAAATAATAATAATGTCATGTGGAGGTTATCCATTATCCATTAATTGCTTTTGTTTATGTGAACGTGTTTTCGTACATTATTTTAAAGTTTTTTTTTTTTGTTTGTCTTCCTAGATGTAATTTTTCCATATGCCACGTATTTATGGTGTTATTAAAAAATACTAGTAGATTGTAATGGAAGAGGTGAAAAAAAGGATACGACATTGTGAACAACATCATGGTTGTCGTTCCATATTTGAAAATGCATGAAAAATTATTGGAGCCATCAAATCTTTGAGCAAAACACTTATCCTTCACATTGTATACTCTGAAGCAAACCTCAAGTAAGTCTTCTAGTTTTTAAGGCATCATGCTTTTAATGAGTTTAACCTTCTAAAAGATGCCTATTCCATGCTTTTAATGAGTTTAACCTTCTAAAAGTTTGCATATTCCTAGACATCACAGGTTTCTTAATCAATTATAGGCAGGAAATCTCTTATAATGAGCTAAGGTTTGTTCATTTGTTCATTTAAGATCCATATTTTGGCTTTGTTTCTTTTCTAAGCCCCGCTAACTTACCAGTTGTTGACATTTGCAGCTCCAACACCCGATAAGTATGAAAATCAGAATTACTACAGGAAACCAAATTGAAGTTTGTCTATTCCTCCAAGTTGATTGAAAAACTACCACTGTTGGCACCATTCTTAGAAAGTTTTGGGTTATGTTATGTAGATAGCCCTTGACAAAACATATGTAAATTTCTAGTTGAAAATTTCCATACCTCGTGAAATTCATCAATACTGCACATTTTCACTACATTTTCACTAGTAGATTGAATGCTGGGTCTTTTAAATATTATGTTGATGTCCTCATACTTCTGAGTGTCTAAACAATATGGTTTTATTTATCGGATACATTTGGATTTTTTGAAGAAGGTGGGCAATAAATTTCTTCCGGTATATATAATTCATCATTTTCCATTTTTTGTTGATGGGCTTTGAGTATGTCTCAATAATTTTTTGTTTATGATATTTCCATATGTAAGTAGACCTGTAGTTCAAATAAAATTCTGCCAAAATTTAAATTTAAGTAGGGTACTGCTTCAACCTTATGGCATTGTTGGTGTTCTATGTTAATTTTTCTACAGTTTAGCTTGGAACATGAACCCCTGTAGAATGAATGTCTTGAACATAATCATATTCTTCCAATATATATAATTCATCATTTTACATTTTTTGTTGTAGTTCAAATAAAATTCTGCCAAAATTTAAATTTAAGTAGGCTACTGCTTCAACCTTATGGCATTGTTGGTGTTCTATGTTAATTTTTCTACAGTTTAGCTTGGAACATGAGCCCCTGTAGAATGACAGTCTTGAACATAATCATATTCTTCCAATATATATAATTCATCATTTTACTTTTTTTGTTGACAAGCTTTGAGTACGTCTCAATAATTTTTTATTTATGATATTTCCGTATGTAAGTATACATGTAGTTTAACCCCAAGGGATAGCTCAAATGGTCGAGTTCCCGTCGCTAAGTACCTTGCTTTGGGAGGTCACGGGGTCAAATCTCCTCGACGCCCTTGGGGCCAGGCTAGCATAGAAAAGCCGACGGGCAGCTCCCTTCGGGTGGAACTGCCCGGATTCGTTCCTGTGGATGTAGCGGCCAGTTGCAGGCCGTGAACCACAATAAAAAGAAAAAGTATACATGTAGTTCAAATATAATTTTTCCAAATTTTAAATTTAAATAGGCTACTGCTTCAAGGTATTTTATGCTAATTTTTTTGCAGTTTAGCTTGGAACATGAGCCCCTGTAGAATGATAGTCTTGAACATAACCATATTCTTCCAATATATATAATTCATCATTTTACATCTTTTGTTGATGGGCTTTGAGTATGTCTTAATAATTTTTTGTTGATGATATTTCCATATGTAAATAGACCTATATTCAAATATAATTTTGCCAAAATTTAAATTTAAATATGCTATTGCTTCAACCTTCTTGTGTCATTGCTGGTATTCTATGTTAATTTTCATGCAATTTAGCTTGGAACACGAGACCCTGTAGAATGATAGTCTTGAACATTAGATCGGGCATAGGGCATCCAATACTCTATATTTGTGGCTCATAGATTATAGTTGATAGATTGTATATTGATTCACTTTCTGGCAGTTGCGATATAATTTCTATATTAGCATATTGGAACTAATCTACATTTTTGTAGTATACCTAAGTGTGTGATTTAGAGGGTTTATGATAATTTAGTAGGAGATAAGAATGGATCGGTATGAGTGATCACCAATCTATTGAAACAAAAAACATGTCAACATGCCCTTGTGGACCACATGTTGGGAGTGGTAAAATGTTTTCAAAAACTTTAGTATTACATCGTTAAGTTTTTGGTAACTTTTACAATAATAAAATAGTTGTGCATTGATTGTTGTTGCATGACAACTTCGTAGACTTGTGCTACTTCAATAGGATCTAGGAATGGATGGGTGAATGAGTTGTATTGTATCATATTTAACTAAAACTCAATGAGTTATGCCACAAAATACTTGAACGAATGAATTTTAATGACGTTCACATTATTAAGTTTTTTGTAACTTTTACAATAGTAAAATAGTTTGTGCATTGATTTTCGTTGCATGAAAACTTTGTATACTTGTGCTACTTTAATAGGATCTAGGAATGGATGGGTGAATGAGTTGTATTGCAACATAGTTAACTAAATCTCGATGAGTTATGCAACAAAGTACTTGAATGAATGAATTTTAATGATGTTCACAAGACCTCATGGTCTAAGGGACCAACAAATAATTATTTTTATGATTGTTCACAAAGTGATTGTTGCATGAATTGAATGGTGACTTGAAAATGACCTCATTTCAATAAGGCATATGTGAATCATGTGTCAAGAGTGGTAAGTTATATGTTGGCAGTAACTTTTACAGTTATAAAATAGGCTTGTGCTAGTTTATTAGGGTCTAGGAATGGATGGGTGAATGAGTTGGATTGTAGCATAGTTAGCTAAAGCTTGATGAGTTATGCCACAAAATACTTGAATGAATGAATGAATTTTAATGAAGTTCACAAGACCTCACAGTCTAAGGGACCAACAAATAATGATTTTAATGATTGGTCACAAAGTGATTGTTGCATGAATTGAATGGTGAATTGAAAACGACCTCATCAATGGGCCAGTGTGAATCATGTGTCAAGAGTGGTAAGTTATATGTGGGTCGTAACTTTTATAGTTATAAAATACTCATGGATTGATTGTTGTTGCATGAAAGAAAATTATGACTTAGACCAATCACATTGAAATAATACTTTACAAAAGCCAAAATGTAATCAAGACCGGGTCCCTTAGTGTATTCCACTTTACAAAAGCCTAAATGTAATCAAGACCGGGTCCCTTAGTGTATTCCAGTGATGTGATTGGAGGGTATGTGCTATTTTAATGGGATACAATTGTGTTATTTTAGTGGGTGAATGATATGGATTGAAACATAGTTAACTAAAGCTCAGTGAGTTGTGTATGCCACAAAATACTTATTGAAATTGGTCACAAAGTGATTTTTGCATGAATTGAATGGCGACTTGAATACTTATTGAAATTGGTCAAGAAGTGATTGTTGCATGAATTGGATGGCGACTTGAAACTGCCTCAACCATGTGTCAAGAGTGGTAAGTTATATTGGTAGTAACTTTTACAGTTATAAAATACTTAAAGATTGATTTTTGTTACATGAAAACAAATTATGACCAATAAAATTGAAAAAATACCTCACAAAAGCCAAAATGTAATCAAGACTCGGGTCTCTTAGTGCTCACAAAAGCCAAAATGTAATCAAGACTCGGGTCTCTTAGTGCTAGTATTCCAGTGATGTGTTTGGAGGGTTTGTGCTATTTTAATAGGTGAATGAGATGGATTGGAACATAACTAAAGCTCAATGAGCTATGCCACAAAATAAGTATGGATTGGTCACAAAATTATTGTTGCATGAATTGAATGGTGACTTGTGTGCTATTTTAATGGGAGAAAATTATGTTATTTTTAATGGGTGAATGAGATAATTGCAGCATAACTAAAGCTCAATGAGTTATGCCATAAAATAAGTATGGATTGGCCACAAAATTGTTGTTGCATGAATTGAATGGTGACTTGAGATAAGTTAAATACATAGTGAACTGCATTAGTAGCATGGTTCTGATAGCCAATGCTCTATGTCCTCCAACAAAATTGATTTGATAAGGGGGATCATCCCATCTCTTGGTGTTGGCATCATTGCAAACCAAGCTACAATTTACTTGTGAATCATTTTGCGGGCAACTCCCATCATTTGGTAAGGAACATGTGATCCCACTATCTACATATTTCTTTCTGTGAAGAGAGAATTTTTGTGATAATGTCTCTTTTCCATTAATGTTGTATTTGTTAACAAAGCAAAATAATTCAATAGTCACGCAACCCACCTATGAATAATCAATGCACTAGGTCATGTCTACATGCAACCTGTTATGCTTGACTTAATTCTTTCCATCCCAAAGAATAAACTCGCATTTCACCATCCCCTATCTAAATCATGAATCACTTGGCCTTATGAATGCAGCCTCGCAATATTCCTTCATTCTCACGCCAGTTACGCGCTTTTGACCAAGTAGATGAGGAAAGTCAGTTTCTAGGGTTTGGGTTTATAGATCTTAGAAGAAGGCTTGTATGTAGATGGTCTAATATTCAATCTGACTTTCGCTTCCTCCCTGGCTCTATCCCTTCCCTCTATGTATGTCTCTCCCTCGTTCCCTTCCCTCTTTGTCCCCCTTTGCTGCCTCCATCCGTCTCCTCCTTGCTTTGTCCCTCTCTCTCTCCCTCCAACTCTGTTCTTCTCACTTCCTCCCTCTCTCTATCTCTTCCTCTATGGATGTCTCTCCCTCATTCCCTTCCCTCTTTGTCCCTCCATCCGTCTCCTCCATCCGTCTCCTCCTTGCTTTGTCCCTCTCTCTCTCACCCTCCAACTCTCTTCTTCTCACTTCCTCCCTCTCTCTATCCCTTCCCTCTATGGATGTCTCTCCATCATTCCCTTCCCTCTTTGTCCCTCCCTCCATCCCTTCCCTCTATGGATGTCTCTCCCTCATTCCCTTCCCTCTTTGTCCCTCCCTCCCTCTCCTCCTTGCTTCGTCCCTCTCTCTCTCCCTCCAACTCTCTTCTTCGCTCCTTATGTAAAGATAGAAAAAACTTACAAGTAATTAAATTAAGGAGGAATTATATTCCCTCTCATATAAATATACTTTTTGTTTTCTTTATATTTTTTAATTATAAAAATGTTTTCATCTACTATAACATATAATTAAAAAAAAAAATTTGTTAAGTAAGATACAATTGAATATATTAAAATTGACATTAGATACGATAATAGCTTCCAATTCAAAGGAAATATGTTATTTTTAAATATAAGTGTTTCAACTTAAAAAATAACATAAATATACAATAAAATTTTGAAAATTTATATAAATATATAATATTAAATATATGATATAGATTCTACTTCAAAAGAAATATGTTATTTAAATACAAGGTGGTATTGAAATTAACAATAACGTAAATATAGAATAAAAAAATAGAAATTTTATATAAATATATAATATTAAATACTAAAAATTAAATATAAGTATTTCAATTAAAAATACATAAATATAACAATAAAATTTTGAAAATTATATAAATATATAATATTAAATATATGATAATAGATTCTTCTTCAAAGAAAATATGTTATTTTAAATACAAGTGTATTGAAATTAACAATAACATAAATATAGAATAAAAAATGAATTTATATAAATATATAATATTAATACTAAAAATTTTTAAAATTTTCAAAATAATATAAATACGTATGGTAATTTATAAAAAATTAATTCCTATATAATAAATAAAAATTAAAGTATTCAAAACACTAACTTATTCGTTATTAACTCTCAATCCAGGTTTGCACCAGAGTGAGGGCAGGTTATTAGGTTCGCACCAGAGTGAGGGCGCGAGGGCAAGTTATTAACTCTCGTTGGGGGAATTCGAGGCCAGGTAATTAACTCTAGATCCAGGTTTGCACCACTGTGAGAGCGGGAGGGTGATAGGTTTGCACCACTGTGAGAGTGGAAGGGTGATCCAGGTTCGCACCAGAGTGAGGGCGCGAGGGCAAGTTATTAACTCTTATTGTGGAATTCGAGGCCAGGTTATTAACTCTAGATCCAGGTTTGCACCACTGTGAGAGGGGGAGGGTGATCCAGGTCAAGTTGTTAATTTTGGTTGGGGAATTCGTTTCAAAAGGAAAAATCTTGGGGAATTTATTTAGTAAATATCCATAAACATTAAAAAAATTGTCTAACTAAGTTTGTAGTTTCAATTAAAAATTTCATGCCTCTATTTTTATTATATATGAAGTTGATATTCATATAAATTGGTTAACATAGATCTTCAAATAATTTATTTAAATATCATGTTAAAATACTTTAGAGAAATATAAAGTTTAAACATTTTACTCACATCGACTCATAACTACAGATTCTAACAACATTTTATAGTTACAATTCTTATTTTATAGAAAATTCTATTTCAACTTTTAAAATAACAAGTACACTTTTCAACTCAATATTAAAATAGCCTTTACCTAGTTAAACTAGATACAATTTCTTATGTTATAGAAATTCTTTTTCAACCACTAAAACAACAAATACACTTATTTCAACTCAATATTAAAATAGCCTTTACCAAGTGAAGATTCATTTATTGTCCAAAGTATAAGAGTAATCAAGCAACAGATCCAATCTTTCCATTTTTTTTGTTTTTTAATTCGGCTACCACTATAAACATAGACACCTTAAGGCAATTAACTTTATAAAGTGATAAAGTTGTCATATATGTAGTTTTTTAAATTTATATTATAAAATAACCTCTGTACCTAACAATAAAGAACAATAATATATGTGTATTTTTTTTAATTTATATTATAAAACAACATCTATACTGAACAATAAACAAACAACCGTAAAGTTTATAAAGCAATAACTTTGTATTGTTATTTTATTTCATGTTTGTATCACACGAATAAACATGTGTATATTTTAAAGAAATTATTTGTATTAACCTATGTATCTAACATATTTCAAAGTATAAGAAGCAAGCCGACAAAGTGGTGGACGTGAACTTTTTCTTTAGTCTGTTCTACACAGTTTTTCCCTCTATTATTATCACACAAGTTCAGGCAAGGAATTGTCATCATAACTTAATTTATAATATAGTATTTGAAAAAATATTCACAGATTGGAAATTTCAATGAACATTGCATACGATAAGGCTGAATATTAAAATTTGAATGCGCTGATGCTTATATTCTATTTCAATTTATAATAACGAGATACATAAAAAGCCTTTTAAGTTGAAATTAACAAAGTATACAATAAACGGTTAGTTCACTGATAATACTCTCTATCTTCTTCATGCTAAAATTCAAGTACAAAACTATCATTATTAATGTTTTCCTCATCTTTCAAACAACATGACTATCCCAATCCATTTTATTGGATTTTCATAGCTTTATCATCGTTTTCGATATAAAACATTCTCCTTAACAATGGGCAATTACGTATGGTTACTGTTGGGTATACGACCAAAGTCCCACATTGACTAGAAGTGGGGAGGATCATGGGTATATAAGGATGGACAAATATCTCCATTGGTATGAGGCCTTTTGGGGTAAGTCCAAAAGCAAATCCATGAGGGCTTAGGCCCAAAGTGGACAATATCATACCATTGTGGAGATATGTAGTGTTCAGAGTCCTTACAAGTGGTATCAGAGCCATGCCCTGAAGTTAGCCAAGTGGATGAATCCTCGGAATGCTGAACGAAGGTGGTGGGCCCCGGCAATATCACGATGGGATCCGTGGATGAGCTCGGTTAGACAGGCGGTGTGCTCCGGATTCTTCATGGACGTGTCCTGGTCCCAACACGGTGAAGAGGAGTTGACCTGGGATAGAGCAAGCTCTCAAGGCAGGTGGTGCTCCATGTAAGGCATGTGCTTCCAATGCATTGGAGCAGAGAATCTTGGTTGGTAGAGAGTGGACAGATGGATAATCGTTTGAAGGGAGGCTCGATGGTCCTTTGTTCGAGGGAAGGATTGTCGAGTATACGACCAAGGTCCCACATTGACTAGAAGTGGGGAGGATCATGGGTATATAAGGATGGACAAATATCTCCATTGGTATGAGGCCTTTTGGGGTAAGTCCAAAAGCAAATCCATGAGGGCTTAGGCCCAAAGTGGACAATATCATACCATTGTGGAGATATGTAGTGTTCAGAGTCCTTACAGTTACATTTTCAAGTTTTGATATTGCCTCTTCCTTCCACACAACCATGACAACTCCGTATGTGTAGTACCTGAAGAGAAGCCTGACAGATTGATCAAGAGGAATCTGCAGAGCACTTATTCTTATCCGCCAAGCCAACGCTGCTAACACTTCAAAGTTTCAAACCTAGTACAATGCTCCTTCAACTCTTCTATGATAGGTTGCTTGCTGTACAATCTGTAAAACATTTGAGTTGAAGAAAAATGAAGCGAGTATTAGATCTTCGGTTTTCACATTGGCTATCTGCTACTGCATTGAGGCCATACTGCTTCAACGGACAACTTCGTCTCTCCTCTTACCATCTCTGCAAGTCCAGTGAAAAACTGGGCTGCCCCTCATCTGTCACACAGACTATGGTTGAAACTCACACCCACAACAAAACCCCCGAAATCGAAGTGAGTTACCTATTTTTGTTAAAACAGAAAACACACAAGTGCAACTGTCAAGATCAGCGATGGCTGGAGTTGATCGAATCCATTAAAAGTGAGGAATAATGGCAAAGTAAGAGGAAAATTTTCACCTAAAAAACGAGACGGGTACATCCTCGACTTGTGCAATGAGCTGAGACTGAAAGAGCAGTCACTCAAATGAGGGTTTCAGCTCCTCCAACTCACCCAACAATGAAAGAGTGTTATGTGTGGAGGCTTCCACAAAGAGAGCACCCTCTCCTATGCAGTCCACCTGCAATTTTCAGCCATCTTCAGTTCTCCTTACCCGACCTGAAATGGATAATACTACACTAATACTGGTGACAGTGCATCCCTAACAACTTTCACAGGATTTGTGGTGACATAAATATTATTACGACAGTCAATGTTATACATAAGCAATGTATCGAATCTGCGCCTGATGGTAAGATGGTCATCTAGATTGGAGAGATAGACTGTGGTTTCGAGAGAAGGTCTGAAAGGCGGCACCATGACAGACCCCAAAACATTTACAAGCTTTTCCATGAACGGAACTCGCTTTTACCTGGTTCATTATATGTTTTTCTGTTATTCATTAACTTATTTCAATTTTAGATCAACGATCAAATTCGTTCAATTGTTTAACACACAAATCCACAAATCCAGGGTGAACAATAGGACAGGACGACAGCTAGAGGAATTGGTTTCAAAGAGAAACGCCTTATGGAATAACTATTTTTAATTACTTATAATTAAAATGCATTTATATAAATAATTAAATTAAATTATTTAAAAAAAATTTATGCTTTTTAAATTATATTTTTTTGTGATATATAGTATAGTGGGTTAAATAATCAAAATTTGATTATGCATAATATCTTGTACCACATTTTTTTTTTTCTGGGCAAAGACTAATCTACTTATATTAAAAAAACTGTAAAAATATTTACAAGAGGATTGAACCTCTGAGAGTGACTTAGCAACTCTCTATAAAAAAATTTCACAAAATTATCTGTTCCACTGTTTGTAAGGAACATTGTACAAATTACTGCAAGCAAGAACAGACTTCAGAGCAATTGGAAGAGATCTTACAGGCCGGAAAACCTGCCAGATTGCGTGTCATTATCAGAAATACAAAAAATGTGTGGACTTGCCACTGACATGCTGGATTCGTCGCCAGCCTCTAAACGCTGCAACATTAGAGCCGAACAAGTGGAGCCGAGCCAAAAGAGCCGAGCCATAATCACGAACGACCAAAACAGAGCAAGAGACCTTACCCTCAAAACAGAGCTTGCTACTTGAAATTTTCTGAACCTTGCCCAGTTTCCTTGTCCGTGGCGCGCTCCCGCGTGACCTCCACACCATCCTCGACATCTTCAGGCTTCATTCCCGGCGGCAGCTTGAGATATAGAATGTTTGCAAAGGCATTATCAGGCTCCTCATCCATGGTTTGCTTCTGGGGTGAAGCGTGCCTAATATCTTCCATCGCCTCGGGTGCCTCTGCTTTTTGCTATGCAGTGTCCATAATGTTCTTATCCTTCATGCTCCATATCTCCTGAAGCACCTCTGCCTGCTCCTCTGAATGAACAAAAGTGCTTTCTTCGTCTAACTTGCTCTGTGACGAAGGGGCGTAAGAATTGTCTTCCATCCACCTCCTCTGCGAGGAATTGTCTGAGGGAGAAGGCGTTTGTTCCTCAGTAGCCTCCTTCAAGCTTCCATCTTCCTCGTCTTCTTCCGAGAAGATGACCGTCACGAGAGCCGAAACCAGAGGTTTGTTTGTCCTGCGTCTGAACTGGAACCTTGCTGATTGCACTGTGATACTGATGGAGTGGCCCGAATCTTCCGATCTGGTCGAAGGTGGTGACGCACAGGCGAGAGGCGGAATACGGCGAGGGCTTTGACTACCTCTCCCTCCAGAACCTCCCCGCTGACCAGAGTTACGCCCACGCCGAGGAGTAGCCCTTAAACGAGGAGCCATGGAACTAATTGATATGAGGCAAGCGTGCTTGATGGCAATGGATGCCCCGTCCCAGCCTGAAGACTATTTAACACCACAGTTGCTCCGCTGACCGCAACAACGTTGAAGAAGCCGGACTCGTTAGCAGGGGAAGCGTCGCTGCCGTAATGATGCACCACCACTGAGCGAATCCCGTGAACAATCCCCACCGCTACATCCCGAGAGGACCTTAAGCCAGGAGTAGACGCAGGGCTGAAATGAACTGTGTGGAAAGGCCTCCTCCCGCCTTTGCCACCTTCCTCTTTCCCTAACTGACCTTCCCCTTTCTCTTCCTTGGAGCGCAAGCTCTCTTCCTGCCACCAAAATCGAACTGTGGAGAATGTTCTGGTTACCAGATCTTCCATCGTATTAATTCCGCAGCGATTACCTTGGGACAGCGGCTGTATTGAATGGCATTGAATGTCGTTCGTATCAACCTGCTTAATATCCCTCACCACCTGCCTGTTCAGCGGCCCGCTGTCCTCTCCGCGTGGTGTGCACAAGGCTCACATTGAATGCGATACTAACACCCACATCCGGGTAATATCTTGTACCACATTTGTAATCACTTTATTTTTATTTTTTAGTGTTTATATTGTTAACTATTAATAACTTTACTCTTCTTATTATGGAATGTTTTTTACGTGGCTAACTTTTTTACAACTTTATTACTGTTTTTTGATTATGGTATTATGAATTTCTTTGGCTTTTTTTGGTTAAATAAGTAAACATAACATTCCAATTAAACAAATTAAATACTATATGCACAATATTTTTTATTTTTTATGTTAAAAATAGTAACATTCGACCACAAGATTCCAACGCCATTCATATACATCATTTAATTAACGTTTCAGTGTGTCCAAAGACAGCAAGATTAATTAGATGTGCGTCTTATTTTTTGGTTGTTTTATTCTTTCTCCCAAGTGATTTAAGTGGCTTGTCCTTATATGTTTCATTCGAGCTAAATCGTAGGTCATAGTTGGAAAATTTTATCATCGAAAATCAATGAACTTGAGTATTTTTCCTGAGACTCACGAAATTTCAAATTTAAAAGTTTGAATTGGGCAAACCCCATGACGTATATGTGGAATAAGATGATGAAGGAAGATAACTAGATTTAAGTTGCACTTAAGTATAATTATTTTACCATGAGTCGTTGTTGAGAACTAAAAAAGCACATAAGTGATTACAAGCATTGGATAATTATGAATGCAAGCCTACTTCATTTATATAGTTCCTATATCTTCATGGATGAGGATGATATGCATGAATTCCTATCTTCATGGATGAGGATGATATGCTTCATGTTTATCATGTGTTGTTTTAGGGCAATAAAGTGAACTTTTTGTTGTTTTTGTTGTTTCATCTATATCATGTGTTTTTTTTGGGCAATGAAGTGAACTTGTCGTTGTTTTGTTAAAGGTTTAAAATAGCAATTAAATTAAGAGGTTGGTTTTTTCAATATTTCAGTCTTTAATATTTGTAGGTTTTTTTCCAAAAAAAAATCATTAATTTCTATTTTTCGAAAATTGGTTGCCTAAATTTTATAGTGAAAATTATTTACCTTAAAGATCACCAAAATTTTATAGAGCTTATATAAATCTTTAAAATTTTGAATATTTTAAAAAATATTCCATACATTTCATATTTTGTATATTAGGGAATATTTTTGAGGTTCCTAAAGAATAAGAAAAAAATTAATCCTTAAAATTTTCCTTTCCAAGCTACTATTTGATAAAAGAGACAAATGATTTGTCTTGATAAAATTACATATACAATGATGAGAAGGGGCTATTGTGAGTTCAGGGAGGTGGCAAATTTATTGGGATTATCTTTCAGAAAAATCAGACAAATGACTTGATCGAATTCGATATAATATCACGAAAAGGTGTTATGGTATGTCAAAGAAGGTGGACAAAACTATTTAGATTTCCTTTCAAGTGATGGAAATTGATGTTGGAGAGCTAGGAAGATAGGAAAATTAGAGAGATGGTTATTTCTTGAGGCATCAACAATCCCTCTATGTTGATTAAGTTGGGGACACTTAAATTTTTAATCAAATCTCTTCTACTATGTTTTTTTTATATGTTGTTATTGTTCTAAGGTTTATCTCATGATTGGTTGATTTTGACTACACTGTATCTTATTTGATGCATTGTTGAGAATTCTACTTCTTAATGCATCTCCACACAGATTACGGTCGTTGTCGTTTTGATTTGTAAATGCCATAGATATTCCACTCAATATTTCATTACAATAGATTAGATTTTATAGTTTTTTTCTTATGAATGCAACAGATAAATGAAAAAAATATATAATAGTGGAATCTGACCAATTACAAACCACAATAAATAGTAAGATATGCTTTGGAAATCCCTTTTGGGAGGAAACCCAACTAGAAGGTGAGATTCCTCTACTCTCTTTTGTATAGAGTGAAAGTGTTGTAAATACAAATAATAAGACACTCTCTACAAATTTGCATGAGTTCACTATGGATGCTACAAAAAAATACCCCCTTTGTTTTGTTGTCTCTCCCTATCCACACTCAAATACATTGTTGTATTATGGAGCAAAATGTAGGATAATAGAAGGGAACCCCATTTCCTCCTCATGGATCAATTATAACACAACATAATAGTTAACTAGGGGTTAAATTTGACCCATGCAACCCTAAACACGAGTTACAACTCAATCCCTCTAGATTATTCTTCATATTCCCATGTGGCTAGCCCCATTTCCATCAATAATGTGGGCTTTCTTGACATCCTCTCAAAATATATAGGTCAATCATGATAAGTCAACTTCTAGGTGGCATAACTTGTGCATATAAACTTTGATTGATGTGCTTATTTGATCATTTGAAAGGAATATATGAGTATTATAGTGTCAAGAGGTGCTACTCTCAAGAAAAAAAGTTTTACCCCTAAGAGAATGTCATTTTAGACCTCAAGCTACAGTCAAAAGGTTTCAAACTATAATTCTACAATTGTGTCCCTTTGCTAAATTTGTTATTGTAAGCTAGTGTGTCTTATTTTTCCACCTTGCAATATTTGAGATTAATGAAAAAGAACATAGTGATCCAATATGAATCATACCTCCCTAATTTGGGAGGCGTTTGGTCACCAAATTATTTTATTGAATGAGATGAGAAAAAAATTCTTCTACCTTATTAGGGTACCAGTTAGCCTTCTTTACAAGTTATGTTTAAAAAAAAAAATCCAATGATAAATTTCTCTTATAGTTATGTACCTTTAGCACAAAACTATATCCTCTATCAACTTTGCATGAGGATTTGGAGCTAGCTTTTGTATGGAAGGTAGTGCTTCTTATTAGTATGAAGTTTTGTACAAGATGTACCAAAACTCCTCACTTTAGCTATTGTTGAAACATAGCCCTAAAACCATCGAAACAAGGATAAAAGCTACAAGTATTCTCTATTTTTAGTGCTATCTTCATATTTTCAAATAAAATATGAGAAAACCCTACAAAGCCACCTAAAAAATATTGAAAAGCATACACTCGAACAAGGATAATAAACCCACACAATGTTACCTAATGGATATGAAATATTTTTTATTATATTAAAAGGACAAATACACATGATGGAGAAGAATGTCGACATCGGTCTAGATCATCCCTCTCTGTAGGATGAGTTATTTTATGCATTTTACTTCAACAATTAGTCTCTCTCTCACTAGTTTCCGTGATAAAAAGAAGAGTGAATGGATCAAATTAAAATGGCAGCTCAAATGATTTAGGACAATAGTGACGATGGTGAAATGGTCATGTGTAGAGACTAAAGGAAAACCTCTCTTATTTATAATAAAATGCTAGGATAGATCTAGATCTAAATAAATAAAGGAAAATTATTGGACTAAATCAAGATCTAGTTGTTAGGAATATTTTATTATATTTAAAAGAATATAAGACTCTTCAAATGGTAAAAAAACTTTATTTAGTGGACTAATTCAAAAAATAATGGCATTTAAGTATAGGGGGTTTACGCAATGGCATATTAAGCTAATCAACAAAAATGGTTAAAGTAACAATAAATAAAAAATGATTTATGCATTACTTTAAGGAGATATAGTCAAAGTGAGTTTGAGATAATTATTAAATATTGGTTCAATTATTATCTCGTGGGAGATAATTTAAATAGTTAAGGAATAGTAAATAAATACTTATTTAATTAATTATTGTTGTGGGATACAAGTCAAGAGGGGTTAGAAATATTTAGTAAATAATGAGTTAATAATTATTTCAAGGGAGCAAAGTTAAATGATAATGGAATAATAAATAAACAATGATTTACTTCATTATTCCTATGGATGAATGGAAATATTTTTAATTATTTTAACTTAATGGCTAAATATGAAAATAGCATGACATTAATTAAATGAATTTCCAAGTTATTTTCAAATGGGTAAACAAAATTAATTTAGAAAAAGTGGTTCCCTAAATTATTTTCCATGGTCAAAGTGATTTTTAAGTTTAAAATCCATACTACATGGTACATTTTGATCATCCTAGTGGAAAATGGCCAAGTGATCACTTTTTAGGTTATAGCAAATTACCCCACAATGTATGAGTGTTAGGAGCACATCATATCACTGAAATACATTGACGGCTCACTTTGACGAGACACCAAAGGGGGGTTATAGAGAGAGGGAGAGAGCATTGAAGCATTGAAGGGGAGAACTAAAAATAGTGGAGGAGAGACCTACTTGTTAAATAGAAGTATCATTTTTATGGTGTCGAAATGACCTCAACAAGGCAAGGGAGGCATACCCATACCCACCGAGATAACTTAGTACAAATAAAATTGGTGTGCCCAACAATGTGGCTCTGAGCGACATAACTGATGATACATAATGAGTTGGCATCAATTGGGTAGAAAATGATAAAATTATACAATAATTTCCATATACATATGTGCTTGGAAGACAGAGTCCAAAACTGACACACTGAATACTATTGATCTCAATACATAGGATGAAATTACCCTGGGCTAATGTGAGATGGAGGTCACAACCAAAGAATCACTTCTAAACATGAAAGGGCTCTAAAAATTTGAATGAACCATTTAAAGGAGGGGCTCATATTGTGGGATTTATGATCTATGAAAACAGAGCCATTTAAATCTATATAACCACGTTTGAGGCTAGATCACGATATGCTGACTTCTAGGCATGTTGGGGGATTCCTTCTTAATTTTGAGCATGTATGAGGCTACCTCATGAGGTATGGAATAGCTAAAACACACTCAGTGAATGTTGGGACAATCTATTGGAGCACCAGGCCATCAAGTGTATGATTCTCAATCATGCAATAATGAGTTGGTGTTAAGCATGATAGAAATGACTAAGTCAATGGTCAATGATGATTCCCATTTCTTGATTCAAGGCACTAGGCATTAATGAACGTTGGAACAAAGGTATGCAACCCTCTAGGTCACTCTCATGGAACAAATCTGTTGAAGTTGATACAAGAGGACCTACTAGAGTTGAGGTAATGAGGAGTCCTCAAAAAAGGCACAAGGAACATAGTAATGTGACTGATAGAGATTGAAACTAGGGATAATGATGGGGAAATAATGGGATGGGTGGAATTATGACTTTCGTTGTTAGAGCATAATATGCTAGGTTGACCTACGTGTAACTAATATGATTCTGGAACGGATGCTCAATTACTCAAACAAATGGTTTTCAAAGACATATTAGAATAGTTTGAGGCCAAATATGAGAAAGATAGGATGAATAAGAAACATGGAGGGGATGATATTCTCTAATAGGAATCAATGAGGTTTAGAAGAAACTGCATGGGTATAGGGGTAAATCATCTATGATTCTTTGAATAAAGGAGACCCAAAAATGCTGCCAAAAGGGTCACTCCCAAAGGGGATTATAAAAACATGTGTAAATAGTGGTTACTCATGATAAAAATTGACACATATGTCAAAAAGTGCAAAGACAAAGTGGTGCCAAAGTACGAGCGACACATATTAAGAGATTCAATTTGAGTAGGTGGCAAAAGTGAGACACCAAGGATACATTGGAGTACCAATGAACTTCTAAATTATAAAAAACAAAGGAAGACCCATTATAGAGCTTGATGGGAGCATTCCAATGCTGATTTTTTTTTCATCAAACCAAGCGACATCGAGCCCATAATGGCCAAGGGAAAAATTAGATTTTTCCTATGAAAGAGATTTTCCCCCAAATTCCAATTCATTTGCGCATTTGTTGTTAAGAGGGAGAGAGCCCTAAAACTCGACAAGCTCATAACAAATAAATCTCTTGGTGGATTTTGGATCTACAACTTTTAGGTTGCTACCTTAACCCTACTCATCAATTTATATCATTTATATTTTTAGATTAGGGTTTGATTTGGCCTAAAGGAACTGTTCTTCTTCTTCACGTCATAGTTGTTACATGCCATTTTTTCACATCTGGTTAATATGCTTGCAAACTACATCAATCACATCCTTGAACATTTTGTCAATATCCTTCCATAAAGCACTAAGGATCACTTCTCCAAAAAGTTTGAGTTTATGGGTCAAATTTCTCAAAAACTGTTTTTAGCCCCAAAGCAGATTGCATGTTTGTCCCCCTACATTTGATGCATGCTTCCTACCAAAGAACCAATGCAAGTCAGAACATGTTTCTCCTTTCTGTAGGTCCCCTGATTCTAGAAATTTAGGAAATAAAAAATATCTCTGAAGCTTCCTCTTTCAAAAGCTTCTAAGGTAGTTTTAACTAGTTAACATGGATAGAGAGCTCGAATATCTATCTTATCCCATCTTGGAGATATTATCTCTTATCTCTTGAGCTCATCTTCCCATCACATGTGGAAATCGACCCTAGAATGCTAAATCCTAAACTACTACTCTTACCCTTTATATTGATTGCCTTCCATAACATCAAGGTTGGATTTGGAGATTGATAGTGCCCTCATGTTGGTGCTTTGAACCTAAAGGAGTCACCATATTCATGCATTAGGGTTGACATCAAGGTATGCTTCGCGACAAAGAAGGACAATTCAACTTGGAGAGAAATCTAGAAAGTAACCTTCTAGTTATGGTTGTAAGCTCTCTCCAGTATTTGTCAATAAAAAAAGTATCTTGTTCTTATATATTTGTTGTGTTATGTTTGCACTCATATATTTCAATGCCATGTTGACTTATTGAATAGATATTTATATTATACTGCACATATCTTGTGTTTCCTTTCCTTTTTTTAGTTTTGTGTGGAGGTTTTAATTATAGAACATGGAGCTAGAACTGGAGCTTAAAAGCGAGGAGGAAAGGAAGGCTTCATATAGATTCGAGGTAAGATTATTTTCCATAATATAATTTCTATAAGGAAAACTTTATGATTTTTCCCTTCTATTTTTCTAGATTAGTCGACTAGATATAGGGAATTTACCTTTTTTCAGTAGTTATGAAAATTTCTCAAAATAAATTGGTGACTCCGCTAGGGTTCGATATTTTCCCTTAGTGGTTTCCTTGACCTTAGAATATTTTTCGCTCTCAAAGTGACCTTAATTGACCTATTTAGACAGTGATTTACATTATGAAAACACTTTTTAAGCTTGCTCGAGTTTCTTGTGTTATGTTTTGACTGAAATAGCCCCAACGCATTCTGTGTTTTGAGACAAAGTGCCCGAACACATCGATTTCTTCTATGTAGCTGTGTTGCAGTGCACTAGTTCCCGATTTGCACTTGCACTAATCTTGTAGCATGCAAAAATTTGAATTCCTTTACCTTGATCTTCATTATTGTTTGTCCGAACAAGTTTTCTTGAGTCTCTGAGTTTGTATGTGTTTCTCTAAATCCAATCCCTTGTTCAAAACTATATGTTTTTGCTTGTAGTTCTGCTAAAATTGTGTATGAGTGTTAATCACCTCTCAATGTCATCAAACTTTGATAATTTTTTGTTTTTTTCTTTCTTTCTTATTTTTATTTCATGTTTGTATGCATAAATTGATTATTAAATTTGAAAAGTAACTTTTACATTATAGTTAAAGTCTGCTTGGTTTCTTTTTGTCAGTGATCAAGTTTCATTCTTATGTTTCATTACATTTGAAACATTAAAAGAAAAGAAAGGAAACACAATTATTTGCATTGCATAAAGGGATTTGGTTTTGATTGGAATAGTGAAGTTGACGAGATCAATTTTTACATTACTTGTTTGTTGCATTGTTGATTGATTTCTTCTTCCCCTACTTAGTTAGACATTTCATTTTTTTCTTTTCTCTGTAAAAACTAATTCTATTAAAAGGAAAGAAAAATATAATTACAATGAGGCAGAATCCTCAGTTGAGAGCATCTGAGTTCCTTGTGGTCATCAAAACTGTCCCATATTTGGGAAAACTAGTTACGATTTGTAGAAAACCATGCGTAGGGTGGGAATACAACGACAAAACCAGAATGAGAACTTGAAATAAAACTATTTGAAGCAGTTGAGACAACACCATTTGACAAAATTGCTGTACATTTCAGCAACAAAACCACAGACGACCAAACCACAAAAACATAAACAGAACCACAAAACCATAAACAGCAGAACGTAACCAGTCAGCAACAAAACTCTGAGAGGGCACGAGGAAGTCCATGTGGCATCACATGGGGACGTCTTGGTCTGGTGACTCCTTGACGACGGGGCAAGAGTTACTATACCATATTTCACCTTCCCTCGCTACGTCACCAGCCTCGCTGCGATCTGGAGGATTCAACGCTTGATGGGTGTCGCTTGAGCTGCCAGTAATTGCCATCGAAATTGTGGCTCCATAAGAGCTGCCACCTAGTTTCCTAGTGTCACCTACAGTATCACCTTCCTCATGCTATCCGCCACGCTTTGCTGCTCTACCTTCTTCTACTAGGTTCTGCTTAGAGCCATGACTGCCAACAATTCTGCGAGTGTCCTGAGAATGCTCTGCTGCGGTACGCATTGGAGAACTAAGCTGATCTTCTTCTTCAGAGAAGATGATGGTAATATTAGCCGTGATAATGGGCTGGTTCAGGCTGCTCTGAAATTTGAAATGAGTCAACTAGAAGACGTTGTGTGGAAAGTGTCTGTGGGGCAAGCTGGGAGGGGGAGAATTAGCTTGATATGATGGCAGAGTGGCAGGGGGTGGTGGCTGATCAACGGTTTATGCTGCCTGAGAGTGAGCGTGACCACCTCGGCTGCCTCCATGGTGGCTCCTCATGTGGTGACAAACCATAATAATGCGGTGAAGGAGAAGCTCAGGAGAATTGGGCACTTGGATGGGAAGCAGAGAATGCATAGTGGGTGCCTGAATAGGGTTCAAAGGGCAGAGCTGTTGGAAATAATACTGAGAGGGGGGGGGGTGAATCAGTATTATCACATTAATAAAACTTTTTCATTTCCATAACTCTGATTCATATATGCTACTTCCACAACTTCTTATGATTAAGTTAATTGATCTTCAATGAGTGCATTAGAACATTATCAACCATATTATCAGTTAACAGATGCAGTAACATAGAATAGATCATCACACATAAAGCACACACATGAACACCATGATATAAGGTGGAAACCCAATGTGGGAGAAAACCACCTGCTGCAAGTCATCTCAATCTTCTTCTTAATAAGAAAATCCTTTTACAATATTTCTGTACTGGTGCAGTCTTATACCAGTACGCAGGCTTCTGCCTGCAGAGAGCTATAACCCTCTCTCATTCTCCAATCTCTCCTAGAAGGGAGCTACAACCCCCATAGTTCTTATACTAGCTAAGATACTAGTACGTAGGCGCTGGCCTGCAATCTTCTCTCCTCCAGGTACCACGTTTCATACATTTTCAGATTGGATATTCCTGAAGCACAACACATAATCTGAAAGGCCACGTTTCATCCAATTTTCATACTGGACCCATTAATATCATTGAAGCACATAATCAATCAATCTTCTAAATCACCCAAACATCAGATCCAATACATATACAAGCATAATATATGTGTTAGCACCCATATCTACTCCATCAGATCACATAAATATGAGTCACTATGATCCTGATCCAATATTAGTTCTCATCCATCAATACTGAAGCTAAACACAATCAACCAAACAGGATATGCAGAATACTGACACCTTTAAATTGTCATCAGAACCCATCAACAACCAGAACCACCTATTACTTCAAATATCATAGCTCAAATTGTATACGTTACTACAATGAACCAAACCTGCATACATATGCGCTTACACCAAAGCCAAGCCACGTACAGATCTATAAATATTCAAACATGACTTGCAGCGATTTCAAACTTAAGTTATACCCAGATCAGATCATTACAAGTGTCAGTATACAGATCTAGAATAAGCATAATCAAATATATAGAGATAGTTCATTTCAAACCATTTGATCCCGATCT
>APFE030346292.1:26108-37375 GCA_000404065.3 Pinus taeda | reverse complement strand
TATAACTAACTACCTTTCAATATGCTATGAAGTTGATTTATTTATGATGCTTGATCAATATAATGTTGTGCTTTCTTGAACTAATTGTTTTGTAGGTTGAAGGATCGAAAGGAACTCCAAGAGGGTTTGGACCCTGGTTGGATCTTCCCAAACGAAGGACCCCTAGGTGCACCTCTCTTCATGTAATTTGTTTATATTAGCATCATGGCTGTGTGGAATGCTTGCTTTTCTTTATAGATAACCCCCGATTTTCTAGGGTATTGACCCAAGACCCTAGGGGAATTTATCCCTCAACAAAATTGGCAACTCCAATGGGGACAACAGTATTATTGTTCCTAGTTTGGGTTTATTCAAGCCAATCAGGGCTCAACTATCTATTTGCTTGTTGTGATTGTGTAGTCTGTTCCTATAGGAACTTGAACTGTAAGTTTGATAAGTTTCTTCAGACCTTTGTTTTGTTTTTTCTCGTGATCTATTATATACACTATTTTTCCAGTTTACAGAAGCGTATATACGCAAGTTTCCTCAAGTGAACCCGTGTATACACAAGTTTCCTTGGGCCGAATAGCATATACATGCAGTTGTGCATCAACACATTCGCGTACACTCTAAAAATTTTCAAGATTTTTCAGATATTTTTGTTTTTGAAGATCTATCTACTGGGTTGAGTCTTTCCTGAACAGTTACTTTTCTGCATCAGTCTTTATTTTTATAGCAAGTTCATGATTCAAACTCTCTCCAGATGTAGAAAGTATTGGTCTTGTTTTGTTTTGTTGAAAGAATCGTCACTTTTTTATTAAACACACAAGATTTCTTTCTGCGAATCTTGGTTGTTCTGGTCTTACAAGGCAGAAATATTGGTCTCAATCTTTGTGGCAAATCTTGTTTTTGTGATCTTTTTGTTTGCATGTCAAAACTGCATCTTTGTGACCATTTACTTTTCTTTCTTTTTGAAAGTTGTTGTGTGAGGACTTTGAGGGTTGTCTTTCTTGATCTTTTGATCATTATCACCAAGATTTTGATCTTGAAACATACTTTTTGTTGAGTTTTCACCTGTTTTGTGTTGTAAACTTGCAAAGTGTTTTGTTGCTTATTCTTCAATCATAAAGTTTCAGTCTTAGTTCGAGCACTTTTGAAAAGTCATTTTTGTTTTTTCTTTTGAAGAAAACTTCTTGAAAACTTGGTTTTTGCTTTCTTTGGCCTTGTTTTGATTTAGTTTCCTTTTCGTGAGTGAAAGTTCATTCTTGTTTGTCTTGAAACTTGCTTTTAATGTTTGGACGAAATTGAGCATTAGCAACTTATATTCTATCTGAACATCTTAAGTGGCAAATTACAATTGATAAACAAGTTACTTTCATTCTTTGATTTAGAGTAGTCTTAAGTTTTGCATCAACATGTACTCATTGCATTAGCATAAATTTGTGCATATTTTAGGGCATCCATAGTTTTGTTAATTTTTGTGAGTGTGAAGCTTGAGTAAAAGAAAAGAAAAGAAGAATTTATTGCTTTTTTAGAAATTCCTCAAAACCTAGTAGAAATTTCTTTCATCAAAGAACAAGTTGTAGAGCTGTAACAAGGGCCTTTTTCACCTCTAGTTATCTCACATTACAAGTCAATCCGGGAACGTTTTTGTTATTGTGAAGGGCATCTCAATTTGAGGCTATTTGTCAGAGTAATGCTTCGTAGTATAGATCTAAGAAATACAAGAGTAAATGGATGCTAAGCTATGCTAAATTACTTCTGCATAAAGAAATCACACACGGCAACTTTGTCAGTCAAGGGTACGGAAGCAGTAACCCATCCCTTTAGAAACTGATAAAGGAAAAGAAATTAGAGTATGGATCATGGATCTGGGAGCATAATAACGTCTGTTGTGTCTCACGACAGCCTTGATCCTCCTCCCACACAATACCAATGAATGCAAGTAAAAAAGGAACAGCAAGGAAGCAGAATGGAACAGCAATTCAGAAATGGAACAGCAACTTGGAAATGGAACAACAAATAAAAAGGAATAGCAGTAAAGAAACTAAATCTCGCAAGTTCAACACTCTCAATTCTTGGCATCAACTTACATACAAATAAAGAGCAATCTTTTGTACAAGTAGATAGTTAATCAAATGGAACAGCAATTCACCATAAACAGGAAACGTCAATCATATACAATCATAATCTGAAACGATTACCAGTAGTCCATTACTTCAACCATATGTAGCTGAAACATTCCACCTATAAAGTCTGTAACGGAGGTGAACAACTTAGAACAATGTGACGTGATCAATTCTGGAAATATGCTGTAAACTCGTTACAAAGATTTACAAAAGGAAAACTACTGATAAACAAGTGTGGAACAGCATGTACGTATATCAGATTATAGAAAACAGTAAACAAACCATACGAAGCCAAACTGTAATGATACAATCAGCCAGTGTCCGTTGGAGCCGGGCCCTTAGCTCTCAATGGTACACCGCCGTAACTTACTCTAGATGCAAAGGGGAAATAACACCAAATGTATTATATTAACGCATCAACGATAATACAGCAAAACTAAGTCTCAAAGAGACTCAATAGTCTGAGTATAACCAATAGTGCAACTTATAAACAGAAAGTAAAAATACAAGATATTCCAAAACGTCCCTTAAGTCTTCGATGCCGCCCCTTCTTATACAAGTAATGGCGGAGTTAACTAAACAACAAAATAATTGAATGTAACGATCCCTCAAGATCAAAGATCCTGAGGGATCTGTTAAACTGTTAACTCCTTCCTTTTCTCTTCCTAGTCTCCCAAACTGACAGTCCTTCATCTCATCCCAGATTGATCTGCCTTAATTTATTCGCCCTGGTCTGGACTCTATTCGGAATTACGGGGACAGCCGTTATCTGCTCATGGGACTCTTGTTTCGCACCGTGCCTTCTTACTTTTGTCCTTTCCTACATAAAGAAGATAACTTTCAGTGATTGGGTTATTTGTATTCATTCTCATTGCATTCTCCCTATTGTATAATAAAGAAAAGGTTACAACTATTGCTTGAAACACTACTAAGTTATTCATTAAAACATACCTTTCCAATGCTCTACACACCCCCGACTTACTCTGTTTCATGGCCTCATGAAAACATTATAATTAACATGGAGAGCTGTAAGAGAATAGGCGGGAGAGGGCACTTCGTGAGGAGGTCTGCAACCATGGTGAGCAACCAAATTATCAAAGAATTTGTTCAATTGATCTGCAGGCATATCATACAAGGCCTGGTACCCAGGTGCAGGGTGCCAAATAATTGGGCTACGGAACTGATATCCTAACCAAGACGGCCCAGCACGCAGGATGTGCTGGCCGTAAAGGGCCAACCGTTCAGCAGCCAGCTCAAAATTCTCGTACTTGAATGGCTCCCTGAGATGGATGTTTGGGGTAGAAATCCGATAGCGGAATTTGGCAGACTCCAGGGTAGAATCCTTAATAGCCAGAAAGTATTCCAAGCTATTTCGGATCAATCCCTCATGCATGGGCCCTAGCAGTTCCATGACACCTGGGGTTCTCATAAGGCATTTGTGTGATTGCCATAGTTGAACGGGGTCTCTAGGCTCGGCCCTGACCCATAGATCTAGGCTGTTCTCCTGCCTCTAGAAGGCATTGTAAGCCTTGAGCCACTTCAACTGGTTGACCCTGAATGAAACAAAGGCTTGTAGCTGTACATCTCCCACAAAAGGGCCAGGGTTTAAATCAGTTTCCTGCTCCAGCACCATATTGTGCAAATAGAACTCACATAGGGACTGTTAGACCTTAACCCCATAATGTTTACAACAATCAATAAAATCATTAACGGTATTAATCTGAATGGGGGCACCTTCCCTGACGGCTTTTATCTTCAGTCTTAAGTATCTTTCAAGGAGAAATAAAGCATAATTCTTTGCAGGGGCTCTACAAGTCAAAACATCATCATACAGCGAACATACAGTATCCAATTGTTTAATAACAGTGTCTAGTCGACGTGTTACCTTGGCAACCTTCTCTTGTTCCTTCTGCCATCCTTCAAAGGCCTGACTTTCTGATTGACTCATGTTCCGCAGTTGCTGCTGCAGTTCTTCATGTTTTTCCCGGGGGATCATTTGTTCCCTTAACTGCTCAACTTCCTGCTGCAACTCCTTGTATTTTTCCCGAGGGATCATTTGTTCTCTTAGCTGGTCAGCCTCCTGTCGGGCCTGCTTCATCTCGTGGTGCAAGGCCTTAGTTTTTGGATCCATTCTCCATGATTTCTTAGAGGCAGGGAGTCTCACCTGAACCTTCCTGTTTCGCTGCCTGGTTGCCCCAGTTTGGACTGCTTTGCTTTCCCTTTCTTTCTTAACATGAATAAAGGGGTACGATGGCCCCTTTGTAAATGGAATGTCGTCTTGCGGCTCGGTCTTGATTGGAACGGCAGCTGGTCCCATTGGGCTATTTGGAACAGCAGGTTGTTCCTCAGCGTCAATAGGGGCAGAATTTTGATGTTCCATACCAGATGGAACGGCATTTTGTCCCTCAGTGCTGGTTGGAACAGCCGTAGGTCTATCAGTGGAGTATTGACCTCCAAGGTGCCTATGAGCCCCTTGCCTTCTCATCTGATGGTACCCTGCCACATTTATTCTTCTTTTTCTTCTTATCGTTCTCCTTATTCTCGGACTGGCTTTCAAACTTCGAATTTTCTGCCGAAGTTGGGCTATAATGTTCAGCAGCCTCTGCTGTCTCTTTCTCAATTTCTTAATTTCCCTTGCCTCAGCTGTGGGCACATGAGCGGCCCTCAATTCTGCTCCTCTTTCATCAAGGGTTTCCTCTGGTATTATGGGAACGGACTGTTCCCGACAATCATTTTCATTCTCTGCGACATCAGCAGGTGGGTTTTCTCCCGGTGTCTTGGGAACGGGTTGTTCCTGGTCGGTATTTACATTTTCCTTCTCAACAACAGGAGGGTTTTCTCCTCCTGCCGTTTCTTCATGCAATTCTTCATGCGCTTCTCCCTCGGAGGGTCCTTCAGGAGGGTCTGTTGGACTGGAAGGTGAAGCGTAATCTCCCAGACTGGCCAAGATGGTGGCCAGCTCTTCTTCTCCCATGGGAACTTGTGGAGGGCTGTCCCCCAATTGTCCCATCTCCTCCTCCTGAATTGGCTATTCTGTGGCTGTCTCCGGATGGCTGGCCTCGACCTCTGAGTCAGAATGTTCATTTCCTTCCTCCTGAATTGGCTGTTCAGTGGCTGTCTCCGGATGGCTGGCCTCGGCCTCAGAGTGTGAATGTTCACTCCCTTCCTCCTGAATTGGCTACTCAATGGCTGTCTCTGGATGGCTGGCCTCGGCCTCAGAGTGTGAATCTTCACTCCCTTCCTCCCGAATTGGCTGCTCAATGGCCCCCTCCGGATAGCTGGCTTCGGCCTCAGAGTCAGAACGTTCATTTCCTTCCTCAGCTTCTGCTCTGTCCTCAATTTGTTCCTCATTTTCCCCCGAGGGTTCCTGTTCTGGTACTGGTGGTTCCTCTGTTATTTCGATCGGCTGGTCGATGCTTAGCTGGATTTTCTCCAGCCTGCCTCTTATCCTTGCCAACCGAGCTGACTTCCTACGTCTCTCAGGCTGTTCGGGTGTGCTGGCCACCTGCTCTTCCACCACCACCTTTCTGCGTTTTTCAGCTTGCTTTGGGGTGCTAGAGGAATGCCTACGTTTCGAGGTAGCACGTTCTCCTGTGGCCAGTTCCTTATGTTTCTGTTCATGTCCCGATGCTCTAGAGGAACGTTTTCGTTTTACTGATTCCGTGTGCTTCTTGGGTTGCTCGGGTGTATTCGAGGGGTGCTTGGGTTTTGGTGATTCTCTGGGCTTCTTAAGTGCTTCAGAGGTACTAGCGGGATGCTTAACCTTTGGGGATGGTAATGCCACTCCCCCTCCTATTGCTGTAATAAGCTCCCCCCAGTTACTCTGCTGCTGAGTGAGACTATAGCTCACTATCAGGCGGATCAGCCCATGGTGGCTAACCACTGCGTCTTCATGGTGTGCCTTTTTCAGGCATTGAGAGGCATCATGTAGTAATGAATTTAACAACGCAGGGAGGTTCACGGAACATTTTCCTTTTAACACAGCCAGGAGCTTAAGGTGACGCGGTCTTACCACATCTTTTCGCCCCTCGCAAGTGATGTAGCTCTGCACTACCTTTGCCAGTTCGCTCCAAGGTTCTCCTAGCATTGCCGGCAGCACTCCTTTTCCCTTCACTATCAGATTATGTCCTTCGTCTTAGAAAATTTCTATGGTCTTTTGTAGTCTTTCTTTCTTTCTCGTCCATATTGGTCCTGAGGCTGGTAGTCCTGTTACTTCCGCGATTATTTCCTCCGTGACCATTATCTGCTTCCCACCTACTACGGAATATTCTTCCTACAAATTCTGCAGGAATTCCATGGCCACAGTTTCATTTGATTCACGCAGGCGGCTAAAATAAGTTAGCCACCCTGCCCTTTCTAGGATCGCCCGAGCGGCTTCGGAGACTTCTAGCTTACTGGGCTCGCTTCTGATAGCCTTGCCTCCCATGGTTCTGTTTCGGGATCTAGATGGAACAGCAATTACCAGTCGCAAAGAATGTAATCGCAGCAAAAACACAGAGCATGCATGAAAATAGTTTGTAAATAAAACCTCCTCAAAAATAGCATTATCATGCTGTTAACCCATATCATACCTTCGTACCATATCATTTCCGAATGATGAACTAACACGTGGCCAGTGGAGTAATGAGGTCGCCCCCCCCCCACGCAATATGATAGGTTGTCCCAGTCGTCGAAATAGAGGAAGGGCCGCCATCTCGTCACCAAGTCATAAAGGAGTAGCATATGGAGGTTTGCCATGTTTCAGATTAGACAAAGAAATACCGATATCGAGGCAAAGGGTAGATCACGTTTTGTATAAGCCTGCGTGATGTGATGTAAGACAGGAGGATAGGACATCTAGCACTCATATAAAGCTTGCGGTATTCATAGTCGATACCTTTGCCATGATTGGTGGTGATAGGTATTCATGCGACGTATCCATCAAAGTGTAAGATATAATTATTACGAGGATAGAAAGAAGTATTTAATATGATCCTAATTGGTGTAAATATTATGACTCCGATACCATTAACAGAGCTCTGCTGCCAACAGGTGTTCATAACCTTGGAAGAGTTGTTTATTTCACCCTGGAACCATTATCCTTTGTGTATTTTTGAAGAGCAATTCTTGTCAAAATGCAGGCCATCAAGCTGGCTTGGTAACCAGATAACCATGATGCCATTCACCAGAGAGGCGTGAAACGTGGGCAGGCTGGCTCGTAATGAGACCCCCTGTTCCAAGGTTTGTTTATGTAGCGAACCCGTTGGACAATTTCCCTGGTGTGGTGGCCATTGATGGGAATGCCACTTCGCTTCCAATCTTATGATCATAGTAGGCTGGTTCTTTAATGAAACCCCCTATCCTGCATTTGACAGATAAATTTTCTTTTTATTTTGCTTTTGCTCTTTTATCTTTTGAAACAGACTTTTGCTCTTGTGCAATTACACATAAGGGTGGTTCAGCCCTCCTTAAGAGTGGGAATGGCGGAAGAAGTCTTGTCATCCCAATAGGAGAATATAAATCTTCTGTTCTTATTTCCAAGTAATAATAGAGAAAATTGTAGGGAATCAACATGATAAAGATTTCCAATAAGGCAGAGAAGGTGAGACTATGACAGTCAGAATGATGAGTGTGTGGATCCTTCCTTTGTTTTTGCATCAATACTAGGGCTGTTAAAGATAGTGATTTATGATATGCTGATCTCGGTATATCTTGGATTTTATATTCATTGCATAAATATATAGCTTCTCTTTATGGCCTTGGAAAGAGAATGGACAACACATCCTTCATATGAACGGAACGAATCAGCAAAAACACACAAGTGTTGTTCCTTTCTGAAAAGGAACAACAAAAACACTCAAGTGCTGTTCCTTTTTTGAAAAGGAACAACAAAAATCCAACAGTGCTGTTCCTTTTGAAAAGGAACAGCAAAAACACACAAGTGTTGTTCCTTTTGAAAAGGAATGGAAAAAATCAAAAAGTGTTGTTCCTTTTGAAAAGGAACGGCAAAAATCAAAAAGTGTTGTTCCTTTTGAAAAGGAACAGCAAAAATAAAAAATTGTTGTTCCTTTTGAAAAGGAACGGCAAAAATCAAAAAGTGTTGTTCCTTTTGAAAAGGAACGGCAAAAATCAGAAATGTTGTTCCTTTTTGAAAAGGAACGGCAAAAATCAAAAAGTGTTGTTCCTTTTGAAAAGGAATAGCAAAAACACACAAGTGCTGTTCCTTTTGAAAAGGAACGACAAAAATAAAAAAGTGTTGTTCCTTTTGAAAAGGAATGGCAAAAATCAAAAAGTGTTGTTCCTTTTGAAAAGGAACGGCAAAAATCAAAAAGTGTTGTTCCTTTTGAAAAGGAACGGCAAAAACAAAAAAGTGTTATTCCTTTTGAAAAGGAACGACAAAAATCAAAAAGTGTTGTTCCTTTTGAAAAGGAACAACAAAAACACAGAAATGTTGTTCCTTTTTGAAAAGGAACGACAAAAATCAAAAAGTGTTGTTCCTTTTGAAAAGGAACAACAAAAACACACAAGTGTTGTTCCTTTTGAAAAGGAATGGCAAAAATCAAAAAGTGTTGTTCCTTTTGAAAAGGAACGGCAAAAATCAAAAAGTGTTGTTCCTTTTGAAAAGGAACAACAAAAACACACTAGTGCTGTTCCTTTTGAAAAGGAACGGCAAAAATCAAAAAGTGTTGTTCCTTTTGAAAAGGAACAGAAAAAACACACAAGTGCTGTTCCTTTTGAAAAGGAACAGCAAAGAAAACCATATATACAAAATTTACAATTTTATATACAAAATGTGATAAAGGATGAATTTCTTACTGATCTAAAGGTGAGGAAGTTTTTGCTTCCTCGCCCATAATCGTAATATTAGTGTCCTGCCGTAGCTGCTGACAAAAACATTCCCAAGTGAGAGGTTTGTGATACAGACGAACTCGGTGGCTGTTTACCTTAAATGTATATCCAGACCCATCGATTGTGATCAGAGTAAGGGTCCCATTGTCATGGAATTCTTGAATCTCGTATGGTCCCAACCAATGAGTCTGAAGCTTCCCCGGGAAATCCTGAAATCTAGAATCATATAACAGAGCCCAGTCTCCTTCATGAAATATCTTGTCTTTAATGAGCGCATCATGCCACTTGGCTCGCTGATGTTGAATGAGTGATGTATTTTGTAATGCAAAGAGCCTTGTTTCATCTAACTCATTAATTTGCTGTAATCGATTTTTCTGTGCTTCACTTAAATCCAATCCGACTTCTTGGGCAGTTCGCAGCGTTTGGATCTCAAACTCTATAGGAAAAATGGGCTGCTTTCCAAACACTAAGTGATATGGTGAATAGCCGGTGGTGCTTCTCCATGTGGTTCGATAAGCCCACAGTGCCTCGGGTAGTCGGGCGGCCCAATCACGGCGATGTGAGGCAACAGGTTTTGTCCAAATTGACTCTATTACCTTATTGCTGCTCTCCACTTGCCCATTTTCCTGTGGATGGTATGGGGTAGTAATCTTATGCTGAACATGATAGTTATTGAGCGTTGCAGCTAATTTATACCCCACAAATTGTGGTCCTCCATCTGTGATCACTTCCCTTGGAAGACCATAACGTACAAACAAATGGAGCAAGAACTGTATTACCGAATCTTCTGTAGCCCTAGGAAATGCCTCCGCTTCAACCCATTTGGTAACGTATTCAGTTGCCACCAAAATATAGGTTCTTTGGTTTGATGGCGGGTTGATGGGTCTGACGAAGTCCAGAGCCCAGCGTTCGAAATGTTCGATCACTAATTGAGGCCGCAAAGGCATTTCGTCTGCTGGACCAAGTCATCCTACACACTGACAGCTATCACAGGCCTGGACAAATTTTTTCGCGTCTTTGAAAATTGTAGGCCAGTAATACCCCGTTTGTAATAATTTATGTGTTGTTCTTCATTCGGAGAAATGTCCTCCACATGGCCCGTTGTGGCAGGCTTTCAAGATATCAAAGATTTCATCCTCCCAAATACATCTTCTGATTTCCATATCTGCACTTGTGTGAAACAAATAGCCCCCAACCCACGAAAATCGGTTGCTTTTCTGAACAATCTGCTTCCGTTCATTGGGGGTTAAATGTTTTGGAAGTTTACCTACTGCAAGATAGTTAGCAAAATCAGCGTACCAGGGAGTTTGGACGGCAACAGCAAATAGGTGTTCGTCTGGAAATTGGTCCTCGACTACTGCTGTTTCAATTGATTTTGGTATTCTTGAAAGAAAATCAGCTACAGGGTTCTCCTTCCCTGGTCGATCTCTGATTGTAATATCAAACTCCTGCAATAGGATCAACCACCTGCTTATTCTTCCATTTGTAACAAGTTTATTTTCTAAATACTTGATAGAAGAATGGTCTGTATACAAAATAACGGAATAGCCTGTAATATAGTGTCTAAATTTATTAACAGCGTGTATCACAGCTAAGAATTATTTTTCGGTGACAGTGTAATTTAATTCAGCTGGGGCCAAATTTTTGCTGATGTAATAGATAGCGTATGGTCTTTTATCCTCTTATTGGCCCAAAACTTCACCAATTGCTGTGTCTGAAGCTTCGGTTGAAATTTGGAATGGTAAATTCCAATTAGGTCCTCGGAGGACTGGAGCTGTAGATACCAACTTCTTTAGTTCTTTGAAGGCTCAATCACATTTCTCTATCCATAAGAAGTCAACATTTCCAGTTAATGCGTGTAAAGGTGCAGCAATATGTGAATAATGTTGTATGAATCTTCTATAATACCCAGAAAAACCAAGGAAACTGCGTACCTCTGTTTGATTAGTTGGGGTCAGAATAAGCAAAAGTATTTGAATTTTAGCCGGGTCTACCTGAATACCAGCTGCTGAGATATAGTGTCCCAGAATGAGTCCTTCGGTCATCATCATGTAACACTTTTCGTGACTCAAGCAAAGCCTGGTGGCGATGCAGCGTTCTAGGACTTTTTCGAGAGTATTTAGAGCTGGATCAAAGTCATCTCCATATGGTGTGAAGTCGTCCATGTAGACTTCCAATCCATCATTGATTAAATCTGCAAAGATGCTAAGGACAGCCCTTTGGAATGTGGCCGGAGCATTACATAATCCAAAGGGTAAGACTCGATAAGCGAACATTCCCCAGGGGCAAGTAAAGGTAGTCTTATCCTGGTCTTCAGGGGCAATCTGAATC
>APFE030346292.1:9992-24827 GCA_000404065.3 Pinus taeda | reverse complement strand
GAAGAATTAGATTTTACCACATATTTTGATAAATGATATGATAAAATTATTAAAAGTGGTAATTAAGTGATTGAAATATAAGAAGAAATAAAAGAGGAGGATATTTCAATTAGTTGAAAAATAATGATGAAAGAATTTTAGAGGATTAGATGAGACCATAAGAATTTTAACATTTTAACATAAAAATTTAAATTTAAGAGAATTATCACTTTATATTATATAAATTCAAACATTTTCCTTTGTACATTATATTATTTTAATTAAAAAAATATATCATACATAGTTGTACCATTAATAAATATAGTGCAGAAATTAAATAACATATTAAATATTTAATTTGAAAATAATTTGAAAGTAATTTGAAAAATTAAATGTAACTAAACAACATCAATAAAGAAATCATTCAAAAACAAATTAAATTAAATACCTGAAGGCTAAAGGCTGAATCAATAGTGAAGGCTGAATCAATTGTAAGGATCTATCCCTGTGCATTTGAAAAAAGTTCAGTACAGATGATATGAATTTGGGTTAGCTTTTATTTTTGTTGAAAATGACTATTTTTTAATAATTTTTTTATTAACTATATAATGAAGGATCCCATCTCTCAATCCATAGACAAAGGTAAGATATTCTTCAGGATTATTCAAAAACAAGGTTGAACCCATTACAACTATATACTAAATATGTCACTTGCAGAAATTGAATCTGGGCAAGGAACATAACAATCATTCCTCCCAACCACCCAAGATTCACCCAATTGACAAAATGACAATTTATTAGATTGCAAAAATTACATAAAGAATAACTAAATTGAAACATATCATGGAGTGTTTTATACCCACTGCATGAAGATGCATTATTCAGACTTCTACTGCTCAGTCTATTTTGAACTATTTCCGTTATAAACATTGACACTACTTTAATATGCAAGGTGATTATAAACCCTAAGCCATCAAAATAGAGTGCCCATTTTGCCTGTTTTCATGAGCATCATAAGCCAGTATCTAAACTATTATTCTTAATTGATCTAACATCTGATTTCAAGACGATATATGGGAAGAGAAAAATGACTGCCAGTTGAAATTTTGTAATAGAGTTGTGTGAAGTTATCAGAAAGGCTAAAGGAGGCCATAGAAGATGTCTTCGGTTGCCAGTAGAAGAGAAGGCACTAAGGTCAAGAGAGGTAATTCTTAAACTTGTTAGTACATTGGGGTAGGGCAAGAAGCAAACTGGCAACAGCGAAAAATGATCAGTTGATACTGAAAAAATAATTATCAGTGTAATAACAAATTTGGAAAATAACACCCAAACAAAACTGTGGATATATCAAAATTGTTTCACTTACAGATACATAGGGAGGCTTGCACTTACTGCCCTGGTCCTCCCGCAGGGATTGCTTAGAATCTCTTGCTTTGTGTTCAAAATCAATCTGTCTTCACTAGTTCGCCTTAAACCTTTGCAATTTCAATTTTGGTAGTTACTCAAAAACTCATGTATTTTTTCTTGGTTCTTTTCCCTCAACTATGTAGCCTAAGATGCTCATTATTTTAATTTAGTATGCAGGCACCGTAATCAACTTTGTATTGTAGTGAGTAAAGTGCTGATTTATTGAGGTCTGAGCAAATGTCTTTGTAACTTCTGCAAGTGAATTTAGACTGGTATTAGATTCTTACATGATTTCCTACTTTTCGATGGACTACTGTTGGATCATCGGAACTGACTTCTTGTATTTGGATCATCGGAACTGACTTCTTGTATTGATTCACTATAGCGAGACCCTAAAAATAAGAGTCAAACCAAAAGGAAAGAAGGGAAATGTACGAGCGAAGGACAACTCCATTATATCTCATAACCTCTATTCAGAGAGATTATTCATATTCCAGATGAAAATTCAGTTAATGGAGAGGGAGTCTAGCTTCCTTTTTGGACAATGGCAAATGGAGAGTGATTGGAAAATTAGTTGGTTAGTTGCATCATTCCATCTATTGGGTTTCTCATCAGCTAAATTGTTTTTAGAAAATCCATAGTAATTTCGATATCTACTACCTCGTCCCCAAAATGCAATTGACCGACAAGCAGTAGAAAAGGTAGGAGCAGGTTAATATCTTACCGGAATAAGTATGATATTATGAGGGGCAGGTTAATATCCTATAGTGAGATCGATATGTTGATCCATATCCACTTATAAGAGATAATACATAACCAACAATGACAGAGGTAGAAGCAATGTTTTGGCCAGCCTTAGCGTTTATGATAACAAGTGATTTTAAATTATAAGGGGTTTTTTTGGTAAACAAGTTTTGTTCCGGTAAATTATAGGTTGATGGTATCAACATCTCCTCGTCTTGAAAATACTAACAAGAAGTAATGTGAAGTTCCATTATTTTCTCAATTTATTTTGAGGGTTCTGAGCAACATTGCTCTAAAATAAATTTGATATTTGAGTGCTTTCTAGGTCTAATTGGATATATCGCATCCTCTTTTCATAGAGTGTGGTGATGATTTCCAGGTTAACCGCAATGTAGTGTGATTTCCAGTTTAGCCACATGAGAGTCTTAGTTTTTTTAGTTTTCTTCCTTTGGTAATAGAAAATTAAATACCATGGTATTCATTCTGCAGAGATATGTACACATTCTACCCATTTAAACCATTATCTTGGTGAAAATAGTCCACTTTCTTCTTAACAAAAGCATAGAATTTCCTTTCGCGGGAGGGGAACTAATTTTCTCGACCAGGACATGCGATTCTTTTATCATTTTAGTGGATCTTTTTTCTCTTAGACCCCACTATCTCTTCATGCCTTAGGAAGCTTGGCTAGTTACAAAGACTTGACATCAAAGCTCAACACAGTATTTGGATGATCGTCGTTGGATTGGGTTCGACCTTTCTTTATTAGCGTTTTGGTCAATATTGGATTTGTTTCACAGTTTGAACACATTTTCACTTACAATGAAACTTCGAAACTAAAGTAAGATGATGCTTTCAGAGGTTCAGGAGAATTCAGGGATAGTTGATAGCTGGAAGTATTCCGAAGGTTACAGTAAATAACTTGCCAGGAATTCTGGAAGAGAATATTTATACAAGAAAATTCTGGTTATGAAGAAGAAAATATCGAAAAAGTATAAGATAGGTTTTGCTGGGTGCGTAATGTAGATAGTAACAGAAAGGTAACAATTTCGAAGAAAGTATTGATTAGAGTGTATTTATACAGGAAAAGATTCTGGTTATGAAAAAAAAAAAATCAAAATTAGGTTTTCTTGGGTGCGTAATGGAGATAGTAACAGAAATGTAACAATTTCGAAGGATCCATTAGTCATCACAGTTGAGTTAATTCCAGAAAAATGCGGGAAATGTTTAATATAGGTTGTGATACGATAAGTCGTCCCATTAACCTCATTGCAGACAAGAGAAATGGCTTCATGTGAACATTTTTGTGGTAATTTCTGTAATCAACTCTATGTACAATCTTGTCCCGATAAGCCTTGGATATTCAACCTGTTGTTTGATGTCACCAAAACTTCCATATTGCCAGAAGATAAGGAAATGGTAAGAATTTAGACTGGTATTAGATTCTTACATGATTTCCTACTTTTCGATGGACTACTGTTGGATCATCGGAACTGACTTCTTGTATTGATTCACTATAGCGAGACCCTGGAAAAAAGAGTGAAACCAAAAGGAAAGAAGGGAAATGTACGAGAGAAGGACAACTCCGTTATATCTCATAACCTCTATTCAGAGAGATTATTCATATTCCAGATGAAAATTCAGTTAATGGAGAGGGAGTCTAGCTTCCTTTTTGGACAATGGCAAATGGAGAGTGATTGGAAAATTAGTTGGTTAGTTGCATCATTCCATCTATTGGGTTTCTCATCAGCTAAATTGTTTTTAGCAAATCCATAGTAATTTCGATATCTACTACCTCGTCCCCAAAATGCAATTGACCTACAAGCAGTAGAAAAGGTAGGAGCAGGTTAATATCTTACCGGAATAAGTATGATATTATGAGGGGTAGGTTAATATCCTATAGTGAGATCGATATGTCGATCCATATCCACTTATAAGAGATAATACATAACCAACAATGACAGAGGTAGAAGCAATGTTTTGGCCAGCCTTAGCGTTTATGATAACAAGCGATTTTAAATTATAAGGGGTTTTTTTTGGTAAACAAGTTTTGTTCTGGTAAATTATAGGTTGATGGTATCAACATCTCCTCGTCTTGAAAATACTAACAAGAAGTAATGTGAAGTTCCATTATTTTCTCAATTTATTTTGAGGGTTCTAAGCAACATTGCTCTAAAATAAATTTGATATTTGAGTGCTTTCTAGGTCTAATTGGATATATCGCATCCTCTTTTCACAGAGTGTGGTGATGATTTCCAGGTTAGCCGCAATGTAGTGTGGTTTCCAGTTTAGCCACATGAGAGTCTTAGTTTTTTTAGTTTTCTTCCTTTGGTAATAGAAAATTAAATACCATGGTATTCATTCTGCAGAGATATGTACACATTCTACCCATTCAAAGGATATAGGTGTTTGTTAAGTAGAATTAAAATGCAAAGGCATAACCAACAATCCTCAATGAAAAAATAATATGTATACTTAGAGAAGAAAAAAATACAAGTAGGCTTGGTATAATTATGAGATAATCAATGATTGTGTGCAAGGCCTGTAAGTAAGGGATAAAGTATGAACTTGATTATGCTTTGTGCTAATACAACAGTAACAAAAAAAAGTCTTTTTCTATTTAGATAAACAAAAATCCAGAGAGTGCATTCTATTAGGCATTTGTGAAGCTTCTTGGCTAGTACATTATAAACAAGGTCGTAAACGTTAATATATATATTATATATATATATTATATTATATAATATATATTACTATTATAATATATTATATATATATATAAAAGATTAAATAAACGGTATACTCATTTATTGATATGGGCATTGATTGGTATCTGTTCCAGTAATGTGCATATATTAAATTGTTATAGAGAGAAGGTTTCAACTGCTATGCAGTGCAGGCTTCAACAGTTCGATTATACAAACTGTGTACCCAAAAACTATGGCGTATCCTATGAGTGTAAATGGGCATAGATCTAAAACTATAAATAAAACAAATTTCTAATCTACGCATGTCGTAACTTATGCATGACTTTTGATTGTGAGATTATGTACACCAGGTATATTATAAGCTTCAAATTACATGCATATGACTTTTCATAATCTGGAAACCATATAAGAAGTAGCGCGAACTGAGCATTATGGAAACATTAAACTACTTCATAACTGGATAGGTTATATATAAAGTCTAGCTCACATATGCTATGAACATCGATACAGATAAAAAGTAGACAACTCTGGGAAAACCTGAGGAATGGAAAAGGATATTATGGATGCTATTACTATTTAAGAAAAAGAGAGATAATGCCACAAGTATATTAACCTTCTCCAAACTAATTCATAAAATCCCTCGACAAAATAGAGGGGACATTTTGTTTGCCATCCTAATGGATAAAAGCCCTGACAAAATAGAGGGGAAACATTGTTCTCCATCCTAATGTATAAAAACCCTCGCCAAAACCAAGGGGACATATTCTGATCAGATGCCTTTATGCAACCTACATGATGCAAAAAAGAATAAAATATACATATATACTACGATTGGATTACATTCAAAATATTTGTTACACTGGTATGGACACATTCGTCCACAATTTCCTTCCACTGTTTAGTCTCATCTCCCGAGAAATTATGCTAAATTAACCAAGGAAAGGGATCCTCGGAATCCATATCTCGCAGAGTAGGAGCAGAGCTCCAAAATGAAAACAAAGTGACACACCATATTAAGAAGATAATCTAGCACCGGTACTGAGAAACCTCATTAAGTAATTACAATAGGAGAATTCTCGTCAAAGAGGAGCCATAATCAAAAGAAGATTGACCTAGTGGAATAACCTGTGCAACCATGACGTGCAATAATGAGAAGTGGCCGAGAGATGGAAAAAACTTTTCATTGTAGCTAATACAACAAATAAATGAGAAACATCGAAAACGAGAACCACTCCATATCATTATCATCCTTGGAGAAGACTGCTAAAGAACAGATCACATGTAAACCAACTTGAATGTACCATCAGGAAATAAAAAGTGGAGAAATGTTGCAGGTATCATCGCAAGAAAGAAAACTGAGCGAGTAAATATGAAAATACCAGACAACCCATTCCTGTAACTGCAAACTTTCATTACATTGCATGGGTATACCGTCAACTGTATCCATGTCAAATTAAAGACATAGGTTGTAAAAGATTGCGTAAGGCAGTAACCCAGAATAAGGGTGCTTCCGTTGGCAGGCAACATGCGAGAAATGCGGGAAAACAAAGAGACAATAAGCCAAACAATATTGAAAGAAATACATTGAAACCATCATACCCTAAAGAAATAGATTGCTCGAATATCAAAAATTGAAGAAAAAGAACTCGGACGGTTGAAGAAGTAGAAGGGATCCTTCATTATACAGAGGTAGAAGCAATGTTTTGGCCAGCCTTAGCGTTTATGATAACAAGCGATTTTAAATTATAAGGGGTTTTTTTTGGTAAACAAGTTTCTAATGATGTTCGAGGCAATGAATGTAAAGAATTATATAAACCATAGCTAAACCATGCCTAGGCGTTGATAAAAATAAAAATCACATACTAACCAGGATAGTTACAGTAGAGAAAGTGACCAAGTCGGCACCCTTCTAGTCTATCTGGGTAACAGCGAAGAAGACAGGTCTCCAGTAGGCAAATGTAAACGAATTCAACTGTTCAAACCGATCAAGAAACGCCACCGCATATGCGAAACCTAAAATTCAATTATTCTGAGCTCACAAAAATACAAAAGAATTATTGGGCAAGCAACCTGAGCAGCGAATTAGGCAAGCAAATAAGGCAGCGAGGAAATCCCCGTGTGAAGGAGACAGTGTAAATAGTGATATAACAGCACAAAGTTGCGCTGGTTAGGCTGCCCTCAGGCAGGGAAACACTGCGAAGACACGTTTTAGTTTAGTCACTCTGAAGAGTCTCATCGCCAGGAGGCCTGGCCTTTCATGGCCCATTGTCAGATCCTCCCTCTCTGTCTTCCAGCTAGTGGAAAAAATAACATTTTTCTATGAAAAAAAAGATTAAATCAATGGCAGAAAACGCCCCAATCGTCTAACACACAGAATCAATGGTTGAGGATCACATAGGTCACATTTTAGGGATGTCTTTCTCAGAGGGAACGCCTTACGGTGTAATTAGATGATGGGGTCACCATATACAATATAAAATGCAAAAGTTTGTTTAAAGTTACTATTTGATGTGGGATAATGATGTTGCATTGAGATGTAAGAAATATTTAGACATGTTTGGTGCATGAGAGAATGTGGAAAAATAAAAGAAAAATTATAAAACTAACAAGAATAGCATACCATGGGAAAAGGAAAATACAATTTGATAGGTTACAAGATAGTTCTCGAAAGGAAGGGTTTAAAAGAGATCCCTATAACTACATGGATTAAGAACTTTAATTATCATACCATTAAGAACTTCATGTAGGGTAGTGTTGGATGAACCTGCGTCGTTGGAGGGGCTAGAGCTATTAAGTATATGAGCTTTTAGAATTTCTTGCTTCAAATTTTGTTGACCTATTGGTGAGGTCTTGTTCTGTGCATCCTTATTTTGTTTAGTAAGGAAATAGTTACCATCATGGATTATAACTTGGTGTAATTTATAAGCTCATAGGGGGTAGCTCAATTGGTGATTGTTGTGTTATGAAGTATTATGTAAACCATGAGATTCAAGGTTCAAATCCCCCATGGGTCAAGCTAACAAAAAAATTTGGTGTAAATTATAATATTTCTCAATTGTTTGTTAGGTAAGGGAATCATCATTATCATGGCCTACAACTTCATGCATGTCACCATATTTTTTAGGTGTAGGTTACAATATTTTTTTGGGATTAAAAGGAGGAAGTTTCTCTTGTGAGGCTTGTTCAATTGCTTTGTACTTCAACCCTCTTTTTTTCCTTGATTAATTTTTTTTCTCCTTTTTGGTTTTGTGATATTTTCTTTTTTTGTTCTCTACAATTCCACAATTCCACATTTGATCATTTTATTATTTCAATTTACTTAAGAGATAGGATTTTTGTTATATTCTACACCTATTTCAACCTTGAGTTTCCATGCTTCCCTAGTAAGGAATTTTTTTTTTACAACCTTTTGTTATTTGATAACTTTAGTGTCTATGTCAAAAGAACTTGGGGTCTTAAAGAGTATGTATGCAATTTGAGGCACTAATAATAATTAAGTAATAATCCTAAATGAATGAAATTTTTAGCACCACCTATATGAAATCCAATAAAATTTCATCCTTTCCTACTTCAATGGTAATCTAGTAAAATTATTGTACTTTATTACCAATGTCACAAGGATTCATGATGTAAAAGTGTTAGACAGAGACATCAATAACTTCCTCAAACTAGGTGATGTGACATTCTACTAAATGGTAGAACCATGTAAGGGGTTTAGTCTACCTTGATTGCCAACTGCATGGGGTAATTAAGTCTTTTCTACAAGATTTGTAAAATTTAGAGATGAAGATAGGAAAGGAAGACATAATGGCAAAGGATTCCTAAGGATATAGGAGACTAGTAGACTTATATGGTATTAAGATTCACAATTAAATGGAAAAGGTTGTAACACCTAGTCCATAAAGAGGGAAATAAGGATCTAGTGTTGGACATTGGTTGAGAACATGTTTTCCATTAATAGTGTTTGGATTAAAATAGTTAACATGCATTAGTCCATTAATGTTAGGTTGAGAAGATGTATTCCATGTATAAGGGTTGGATGAAGATATTTAATGTGCATGTGAGCTATATAGTATTGGTAAGGGTGACTGAACAGAGGCTAAAGATCACAATTGATATTTTGAAACCTATCAATTTAATCTTAAATTATTCTAGGACCATATTGAAATTACATCCCTAAAAAAGGAACAAATGAATGGGAAGTCATTTTACATATATAAAAAAATGTGGTGATTTGTTTTGATAATATACCCCATGGAATGACATGAAGGCTTGAAAAACCACTCCATGTGTAGACATCATGTACAAACATAATTACATTGAGACTTGGTTTCTACAACATAAGTGTGTGTTTCATGTTTGTAATTCTTATTGTGTACTTGTTGACTGCTTTTTTTTGTTGGTAATCTTAGTAGTACTGTTCATTCATATATCTATAAACAATCAGGTTACAAATATATAAGTCATTCGGTGGCCTCAACTCCCCCAGTGGGAAACCAGGCCTGTTGGCCACCGAATGGCATTATAAGCCATCCCAAACATGAATATTTTGAGTCTATTTAACCAAGCCAAACCAATTAGTAAGCATAACACTAAAAAGTTCAATGTTACCCGACATAGACAACCAAAATTAAGGAAAAATTAACAGGCATAACTTTGACCAACTAATAATCTAACGATTCCACTGGAGCAAGATCTTTAGCACTTGATCTTGGCAATTTAGATTGTGACAGACATGGGATATGATGCTCAATAAGGCTTAGGCAGGATTTTAGATTCTGCAACTGAAGTTGAATAATCTAGAACTCTTTTTGAATATCTCAAAGGCAGGTCTCCGACTCACTTTTCATTGTTGTGTTGGTGGTCGCAACCATTTCTTTGGCCACTATGCATTTCATTAACCAGTAGAGATGGACAGACTGTCTAAATAGGATTAGACGACAAGAAGTGTACCCAGGGGTCGTGATTAGCTCCCCGCAATATTCGGCTAGCAATTCAATATTGGCTTTCAAATTCAACTCTGCCTCCCAGGTCGCAATCAATTGTTTCACCTGCACTGGTGTCCCTTCACAGTATGCTTGAACCATGGCCTAAATAATGTCGGATTTCGTTTTCTGACCCCTGTGTCGTGTAATCCTCTGTTGCGCAGTCCTCTGTCATGTAGTCCTCTACCACGTAGTTCGAACAGAAGACGAACCAGCTTCTTTACCTTTTCGTTCTTGGTGTTTGCGGCCCCTTCGACCTCAGCTCGAGGTTCCACTGCGATGCTGAGACTTCACCATATCTACCAAGGTCGAGCTCCCTTTATTTACCCTTCCCCACCTTCCCGCACTCCTAAACCAGCCCACCGTATAGAGGCCAGAAGTGGATACAGTGTAGGTGGACTTGGAATATGATTTATAGAAAGAACCACCCGAAAGACAGACACTAACTTAATGTATGACCATGTCGTAGTGGCTACAACCACCCTCTAAAATTTTTCCTTAGGCTCGTTTTGGACTGTCCCTTCCAACCTTCATAGCAAATTTCCTTGCTTTGTCAAGTTCACAAGCTCCAGTGTCTTTCTTGTACAAAGGCAGCCTGTTGATCACAACATAATCCATTCCCATCACAGGTTGTTCACCTGAACTTGGTCCAACTGGAGGTTGAGCAACTTCCCCTTGCAAATTTCACATTTCTGGAGAGCAACCAACCTTCCCTCCAGAAATTGCGCAATCCTCTCTGGCAACTTGCTGGGCTCCAAGATTGTGCAATCTTGCCTGCCAACACTCCAAGCAGGATTTGCACAAATTTCCCCTGCAAGGCTGCTTGACCCAGAATTTGTGCAAATTTGGGCAGCAATCAACTGCTCTACCAAGAAATTGCACAAATCTCCTAGATAGCCAGCCTAGCTCCCAGCTAAAAATGCATAATTTTTCTCTAACAGTCGAGTAGTCTCTTGCATGTGCAGTTGAGTTGACCGGTTCCCTCCAAGACTGGGAAAAATGGACTTGCATGCATGGGTTGCTTCTCCCAACGCATCAAGCAAAGGCATCCCTTGTTTCAGGGATCTATGTTTCGCAATTGGAGGTTACTTGCAAGGAGTGATTCCGAAACCTCCCACCAAGTGTTTGTTATGAAACCATCTCACAAAAAGATAGAAAATATAGATCAACACCTTAGAATTCAGCCTCTTCGAGGGGGCAACCTCCTTTACACAAATTAACAATCCTTGGATGATGCAAATGACTAAACCTCCCTTCTATATATAGGAGTCTAAGGGCTCACAATATCATCAAGTCAACATAACAGTAATAACATAAGGGCACAACAATAACAATAGCGGGTTTCTATGGGGCACACTAACAATATGGGGACAATAGGGGCACAATAATAACAATAAGGGCTACAATGACAATAATAATTGGGGAATCACTAGTATTATAGGGACCTAACATGCCCCTCTCCTTTCGAAAAGAATTGTCCTCAATGCTTGAGTAGTTCTAGATGCTTCTATATAAAATTCTCATCCTCCCATGTGGAATCTTCAGCGGATAAGTTCTTCCACTTGATGAGATACTCCGAAATTGATTGATTTCATAGCTATCAAGTTCTTGTTTCTATGACTACTTCCAGTTCCAATATGATTTTTCATTTCTCGTCAAGATCTGGCAATATTGTTTAAACCGGGAGCTTGTCACCGATAACCTTCTTTAAACATGAAACATGGAAAACTGGGGGCACTCGGGAAGTTGCAAGAAGCTCCGATTTGTATGCCATAGTACCAATTTTTTGCAACACCTTGTACAGACCATAATACTTTGGTGATAATTTATTATCCTTCTTAGCCTACTTAAGGGACATTTGTTTATATGGTTGTAGCCATAGGAATACCGAGTCACCTACATCAAAACTTCTTTTGCTGCGATGTTGATCTACTTGTTGTTTCATTCTATTTCGTGCCAACGTGAGGTTATCCTTTAAGAGTTGGAGAACTTGTTGTTGATGCTCGATGTGATGTTCCATTGCTTGAACCTTAGAATTTTCTCTTAAATATGATGTGATGGATGGTGGATGATATCCATAAAGTGCCATAAATGGGGTCATTTTTGCTGCAGTATGCAAGGAAGTCTTATACCACCATTCAGCCAGAGGCAACCATTTGACCCATTGTGTCTGTTTATCAGATACAAAGCAACAAAGATATCCTTTCAAACATTTGTTTACTATCTCATTTTTCCCATCAAATTGAGGATGATAAGATGAGATATGAGCTAACTGAGTACCGAGACAAGAAAATAATTTTGTCCAAAAAATTCCTGTCAAAATGGGATCTCTATCACTTAAAATAATATTTGGGTTTACATGTAGCTTTTGAATTGTTTCCATAAATGTAGTAGAAACTATACATGCTTTAAATGGATGTGATAATGTAGAAAAGTGTGCATACTTGGTAACTTTGTCAATTACCACCATCATGACACTCTTTCCTTCGGACTTGGGTAAACTTGTGATAAAATCCATTGAAACCTCCTCCCAACATTGGCTTGGAATGGATAAATATTGGAATAGACCTGGGGTCTTAATTGTTTCAACTTTATTTTGTTGGAAAACCAAACATTCCGCCAAAAACTTTTGAATCCGATTTAAGGCCATCCCACAAAATTCCTTCTTAACCCTGTGGTAAGTTTTTAAAAATCCTGAGTGCCCTCCTAAGGGAGAAGTGTGCAATTCCATAAGAATCTTTTGTGATTTGAGAATTCTTACATAGGTATAAGAGATATTTGTACCATAACGAATCATTTTTCCAGCTAAATGTATAAGTTGTACTGGGATCTTGTTGTAGCTTTCGAATCGTTGCCCACACTTCTTCGCCATTCTTCCATTCCTCCCTCGCTTTGTTTATCCAATCTGGTTGGATAATAGAAATGGCACACAAAAATGCTTCCACATCCTCATCCTTTCTTGAGAGTGCATCTGCCACAACATTTTGCCTCCCTTTTTTGTAGATGATTTCAAAGTCATAACCCAACATCTTTGTGACCCATTTTTTTTCTCTTCAGAGGATAATCTTTGTTCTCAAAAGTATTTAAGACTATCATGATCATTTTTTACCTTGAAGTATCTTCCCATTAGGTAGGGTCACCATTTCTTAAGTGCATGTAGTATTGCCAACATTTCCTTCTCATAGATAGCTTTGTGTAAATACTTTCCTTTGATTGGACGACTTTCGAAAGCAATGGGTTTTTCTTCTTTCATTACAATAGCACCAATTCCATTTTGTGAGGCATCACATTCCACAATAAAGGTTTTTTTGAAGTCTGGCGTAGCTAAGACCGGTGCTTGGCACATTGCCTCTTTAAGATGTTCAAAGTCCTTTGTTTCTTTTGGAGCTCATGAAAAAGCATCTTTCTTCAATAATGTTGATAGAGGTGATGCTCTTCTCTTATAATTCTTAACAAACTTGCGATAATACCCTGTCAACTCGAGAAATCGTCGCATATGCTTTATGGATGTGTGGATTTTCCATTCCTTAATGGCTTTAATTTTGCTAGGGTCTACCTTAACATGGTCCTGAGATACAATATGACCCAAATATTCCACCTTTTGTACTCCAAAGAAACATTTGGAGCTTTGCATATAATTGTTTCTCCTCCAATAGTTTGAGCACCCTGTCAACATGTTGAACATGATCCTCCAAATACTTGTTGTAGATTTGTATATCATCAAAAAGAAATAACACAAATTTTCTAAGGAAGTGTTTGAAAACGGAATTCACCAAACCTTGAAATGTAGAAGGTGCATTGGTAAGGCCAAAAGGCATGACCACAAATTCATAATGACCCTCATGAGTTCTTAATGATGTTTTCATAATGCCTTCAGTGTTCATTCTGATTTGATGATATCCTAAATGAAGATCCAACTTGGAGAAGTAAATTTTTTCATATAATTCATCCAATAATTCATCAATGACAGGAATGGGAAATTTATCTTTAATAGTGAGCTTGTTGAGCTCCCTATAATCTGGACACATGCGCCATGATCCATCCTTCTTATGCATCAATACTATTGGAGTAGATAAAGAATTTTGACTAGGTTGAATTATACAGGCCTCTAGCATTTCTGCAACCATACATTCAATTTCACTCTTTTGGGCATAGGGATATCTGTACGCCCTGATGTTTGGAGCAACACTTCCTAGAATCAAATGAATAGCATGATCATTATCACGAATAGGTGGGAGGCCTTTGGGAGTCTCAAATACCTTTGAATTATTGTCCAAGACGTTTTGGAGATCTAGAGAAATAGATGATTTCGATGTGGGAACCTCTAGCGAACATAATTGTGCAATTACGCCTCCTTGTTCCTTCTTTAGAAGCTTTGTCATACCGTTAGAGCTGATTATGTTTCCCGGTTTCCCTGCAATACCCCTTAGTTCAACTTCCTTTCCTTCCACACAAAATTTCATGAAAATTTCTTGAAAATTAAAGCTATTGTACCCAAGGATTGTAGCCATTTGACTCCTAGTACAACATCAGCACCACTCATTGGAATGGAAAGCATTGGGCTATTCAATACATATTCTCCCATGGATAGCTTGATATTATGGCACTTTCCAGAGAAATTTATGGTTCCTCCACTTGCAACCAACACTTGACACTCTGGTGCTGAATATAGGAAGAAATTCAATTTCCTGGTTATCTTACAATGAATAAAATTATGGGTACTTCCTGAATCAATCAACACTATTACCTTTTTCTTCTTGATATGTCTTTCTATCTCGATAGTTTGAGGAGTGGTAATTCCAGCCAATGCATTACAAGATATGGTCGGATTTATTTCTTCTTTATCTAGGGTTTGTTCCTGAAGTATATCGTCTTCTTTTGACATTTATTGTTCCTTTTCTTCCTCCTCTTCACAATCTATGTAGAATAATTTCTTCTCAGCACACTTATGACCTTTAGTGTATTTGCTATCACAACTATAACAAAGCCCTTTTGCTCTTTTTTCTTCCAATTGT
>APFE030346285.1:318451-330687 GCA_000404065.3 Pinus taeda | reverse complement strand
AGGGACTGGTCACCCTGCTTGCACAATCCGGTGTCCTCAACTTCTAACGATCATGTTGAAAGTACACCGTCAACTAGTGAAAACGAAGTCACTGGAAAAAAAGAAAGATCTAAAATTCCTTGTAGACTGTGTGAAGGCGATCATGCCATCCACCGTTGTCCCTTCCTAGACAAAGCTAAAAGAGTCTTGTATAATCGTCCTGCTTCACTGCCACAGCTTCCTCCTGGATACAAGAAACTCTTGCTGAGTCCCTCACTAGTTGAAAATCTGACTGACACACCCTTGTGGTCGGTTGAAGCATCTATCGTTGAAGATAAACCCTCTGAGTCCACACCAGACCAAAGTCAACAGGTTGAGAAAACAGTCGACCCAGTTTTGTCTTCAGAAGGTCCATCTTCAAATGATACAGTCACCAAGGAGAATGAGAATGACACCGTTCAAATTCTTTTCGTAAACACATACTCCGATGAACATGGGGGAAACCTACCCATTCCTTTACCGCGAGAAGGAAGTTTTTTGGAGTCGTATCTGGCCGTTTATTCGGTCCCACCTCCAAGTAACCTAGTCATTTCCTTAGACTGGAATCTACTAGGGAGACCCTGTCTACCGTCTAATGTACCATTCTGAATTATTGTACAAACTTACAGAATGGTCATAGTCGGTACCATCATAGATGAAGGGGCTTCTGTGAGTATCATTTCCTCAACTGCTTGGAAAGCGCTTGGTTCGCCATCGCTTCTTCCTGAGATGCGAAATCTGATAGGCTTCGACAAAGGAACCAGTCGACCGTTAGGGATCCTTCCAAGTTTGCCTATAACCTTGAGAAGGAAAACCGTCTACCTGAATGTAATGGTAGTCCAAGGACCTTTAAATTACAATCTACTCCTGGGACGTGACTACATTTATAGCACGGGAGCCATTGTCTCCTCACTCTTTCGAGTGATGTGTTTTCTGCATGAAGGCAGAATTGTCCAGCTCGTAGACCAGCTTTCATTCCCTAGCTCAGATGTAGCTAATAGTCAAATGCCATCCCTAACTGGTCTTTTCACGCAAGGAATGTCTCATCAATATCCAGTTCGTCCACCTGATGAATGTGAGTGATTCGGTGATTGTGACTGAAACCCAAGGGGCATGCACCCTGGTCTGCTTCAGCAGGAAAACTTCAGGTATAGGGTAGGTTTCCGCAGAGGATATATGACTAGTCTAACACACCCATCCATTTAGGAAAATTGGATTAGACCAGAATAAGATACCTCCATTAGAAGGTAGGCCTTTCCTGATAGAACAAATGTTTTGTCTACAAATTGAAGGGTAACCTGGAAACTCTACTTCGCTATACCCAGGGGCATGCAAGACTTTTTGCATGAAAGTGAAAAGTGACCATTTATTTTCTTAGTTTGTAGGTTCTTACCCCTTTAAACTCATAGGATTGGTCATTCTTAGCTTACATAAAGAAAGGATGCGGCGCAAAGTTTTGAATGGTGCAATCTCCTTAAAAATTGAACCTATCGATGAGACATCCTTATTACACAACTGGCACGAGCAGTTTTACGCAAAGTTCAAGTTCATTAAAAATTAAACCTAGCAATGAGAAAATGTTCCACCAAAGTTTAAGCTCATTAAAAAATGAACCTACCTCTGGTAAATAACCATTACGAATGCATTGTCATCAACTTTTGAGCCTTGGTCATGTTCTTACCATCACCTCCACTCTGTTTTAGCCGATCATACGCCTCCATTTGATTGTTTACCCCTTTTGAGGAACAGTTGCGACAAGTGATTCTGTTAGCAATCTTCTTTACACTACCGTGATTGAAAAGTTCTAAACCTTACCTGGAACCAACTGCTACCCAAAAATATCACTCGTTCCTCAAAAAACGAGTCTGCTTTAAGCTCTTTCCATCTGACTCATAAAATATGAAAATATTGCCGAGCAATTGGCCTCTCCATATCGTTAAAATGACCAGAAGTGTTATCCCTCCTCTATATTTTTAATGTTTTTGGACTTGAGGGATTATTACACAAAAAGATCGAGAACTTGTCTTGTTCAGCTCGTTAAAACTATCAAAAAGTCATCCCTTTCGTATTATTTTACACTTTTTCGGACTTAAGGGATTACATGACGAAAAAGGAATCCTAGAGTTTTCTTTCCATCCCTTTTCAGTCTCTCTAAAATTGAAAAAGGACTGAGTTATCTTTGTCGTTAAACTCATTAAAACCAATAGCGACAAAGTTGTCCATGCAAACAAGAACGAGTTTCATTGTCGCTAGGCTCGTTAAAACATAGTGACGGGTTTGCCTGAAGGGAAAATTATAGAACAAGCATATGTTATCCTCCTCAAGCTTGACAAAAATAAAGAGTATGGTCAGCAATGAACTGGGGAAAAAATTGGGAGAAAACTTGAAGAAACTTTATTGGTAGCAAGTCTCTCTTGAACATCGACAACTTTCACTCCATCGCATAAATTGAGTCGGGTTTGGGTATTCCGTTCACGCGATCATATTACCATTGGTCCACCGGTACCATCGCCATTTTTGGGGTTAACGGCTACCAATCCATTTCAGTGTCACCGATATGTTCAAGAGAAGTTGCTCAGAGAATTCACCAACCCATCTTGTGTCTCATCCACTGCAATACCTTCACCCTTCATTCTTTCATGACCACCACCCTAAACCCTATATCATGAGATCGTTTTCACCTCCACAAAATCATTTGCTCTGTTCTGTGTCATAGATGTGGGATTCATTAAATGCCCTCCTACGATGGGTCACTTCTTGTCGACATCAGCTCATTATCCAATAAGTCGACCTAGGAAAAACCCTTTTAGTACTTTGAAGCTTGCATGCCTCAATGGCAAGTTTCTCACTTCCAGCAATAGGTTTACATCAAGGGCCTTTGACCGAAATATTTTGCATGGTGTTTGACGCCAAGTCCCTTTTTCACACCACGTAAATTGTACTTTCATACTTGAGGGTCATTATCATTATCAGTGATTCCTCTCGTGCCTGTTAACAACTTTCATAATTGGCTGGTAATCAAGCGATGTCTTTCCATGTTCGACTCCAGAACATCTTTCCACATGGATCGACTTGTGCTTCGGGCTAAGATTGAACGAGTTTGAAGACCCCGGATCTAGTTTCATCCATCTGGGCTGCGATATATTCAGGAAAATAAAGACATCAAATGTACATCATTGTTGCACTGATAATCATTTGAACCAAAGGATGATGGCTCTACCAGAATCATCAGTTTGCCATACAGACGGTTGTCTGTCCTATGTACATGAAAGTGAATTTATAAAGCTGAGCATGGGAATGCCCGCCTCAGCTAGATCATGAAAATATTATGAAGATAATGTACTGTATTGTATCTTATTACAGGTCACCTTTCAGTTCGAAAAACCTCGGATCCTCATGATAAAGCATTTCACCTGACATCAAAAGATTTACGACCTCATGCTTTAGGGGGCAATTGTTATAGACATATTTTGGAACTGCAACCCCAATCACATATGTCCATAAAACAAGGGCTTCTAAGTCCCTAAAAGTGTTGCTTCATACCCTAAAGGAGCAAGGTCAGCTGATTACATCATCTCCCAGAAGTTCTCCATGAAAAAATGGTCAAAATTGGACCATACAGACTGCTCAGTGCTAAGGGTGCGATGCATCTCACCTGCCACATGCAAAAATTGCGATGCATACTGAAAATCCCTTCTGTGGGGTGCGATGAGTGAGAGAAGACAAATGGTAGAAGCAGTTGGCTAGGTGGAAACCCAGAGAATCTTCTAGAAAATTCCCATTTGACAATTGCCTCTCTGAATTCTCCCAGGGATGAGTAAGAGATCATGAATCTCCAAGTGGAACCAAGAACTATCAGAGAGAGGACACTAATCAAAATCCCAGAAGCTGACTCACCCACCTACAAACATCTATCTATGGATCCCTCATCCCAGAGATCCAAAGGTTGGAATCTTGTATTTTGTAAAGAAGTGTTGTTGGTTTCTTTGTGGGACATCATAGTGTTGGGTGATCTAAGATTTTCATGAGGTGAAGAAGGGCTTTCATGCTAGGAGGATGATGTTGGGCCAGATCAATGGGTTGTAATCCTCTCTTCTACTCTTTCTATCAATAAAGTTATTTTAGTTTTCCTCCACATTCTTGTATGTTTGAGTTGATATATGCATTTGTGTGGTCAATATATATCTGGTCCTATATTGTTTAATATTGTAGATCTTTGTGCTTTGATAGTATTATGCTGCTTTGACTTTACAGGTGCTCTTTGAAGCGGGGCAAGCAAGGGAGGAGCGGTAAAGATCTGTTAGAGGGGAGAGGAAACAAGCAAGGATCCAAGCGAAACACTGAGGTTGGTACTCTCTGCTTCTCTCTCATCTACTTCTCATAAAGGAAAACGCAAGTAACTTTAGTTTGTTTGTTTCTAAGATAGTTACCCGTCTTAGTGGGACTAGCAACTCTGAATGGACACTAGATTTCCTGATAACAGATAGGACGCGAGAAAAGTGGTTTTCTCTCTCCGTTGTTTGCTACGTGTCGGCCTCTAAGCTTAATCGTGTGAATTTTAGAAAGACCGCTTACCACCTTTAGGGCGTGCGACAAACTGCTTACCCCTTATGAATACCATCCACGTGCTCAATATGAAACTTAAAGAAACTAGGATTAATAAAGGGTTATCGCTTAATCTCTGCCATTCATCTTCTTGACTTCATTTGCGACTTAATCTTAATCGTCTGTCTCCCTTGCTTTCATTCATTGATCTGATTGATCTAACGGTTCATGTGCATCATTACATTCTTTTGGTTCTTACTGTATAATCACCCATTCAGCTTCTTGCCTATGTATTTATCCTCTCCTCATGATCTTCACTAGTTCTAATCTCGATCTCCGCTCGCGCCTTTATACTTCCTTCACCTTCGCTGTAACATTAAAGGCTTTCTCCAATACTTTGTGTGTGTAAAACCATAACACTCCTCTCTACACTTCTTCTTTGATTCTGCACACCTGCAACCTACGTTACGCAGAATTACTCAAGTTCACACACAAATTATAATTCAAATACACATCACACAAACTCAGAATCAAGTTATTTGTATTAATAGACAACCATTTACATAGGAATTTCTTCCTTGGCCTGATTTTCAATATCAGTGGCCTTTCCTTTCGTACCCATAGGCCTAAATGACTAACTCTCTAACTCCTAATTGACTGACTTTGACTCTCTACCTTTCTACTATGCCTTTTAGGCTTACATTTATACAAAAGGTTTTGTTTAACCAATTCTGGTTCAGATCCTTAATCTACTTAACTAAATCCTGAATATCCTCTACGTCCACTTTTAACTCGAGTAATTCCTAAGAATCCTCTCTAGTTCCACGAATCATGACACCACTTTCTAGTCTAAGACTTATAATTGATTTCCAACTCTCTCGTCTTCACTCATCATCACTCATGTTCTCCTACATTCGAGAGCATTTACAAATATCCTCACAATATCTAATTAATTCCTATTCTAACCACTCAAAACATTAACAATTACATACAAGGAATCCAACTTCCTTGAAAACACAAGACCCCCTAAGTTAACTAGAACATAATGAAATTGACGAGTTGTATGCTCCTACATCAGCGTTTATGACAAAAAAAACTAAGTGATAGATGGGGTGGTTTATATGATAGAATGGATAGAATGTTTATGACAAAAAAAACTAAGTGATAGATGGGGTGGTTTATAAACTAGAATACATGTATATTAATCTATCTATTACCCAGGGTTACTTATGTTTATGTGATATAGAATCATTTTCCTTAGTGTATGATAATAAATATTGATCAAACACTTATAGAAATGAAAATCTTTTAAGATAATTATTTTGATTAAATAGTTAATCACAATAACTGATGAAACATATATCACAATCAAATAAAGTTTAAATATATATATATATATATATCTTATATATGTATTAAAGATGTCAATTCTAACATGTTCAGAAGTGAATTAATATAGAATTGCATTAGAAAAGATACATATAATAAACAATATAAAGAGGAATGGATATCAATTCATAAACAAAACAAAAATATAATGATAAAATTACCCCATGTATATTATTCTACTCATGAAAGAAATAGTTTTGGTCCAATCTTTCTTATTAAGATGGTTTCAAAAGTACAAAAGTGCAAGCTTCCAAAGCCTTCTCTACAAAAGTTCAGGACCCTGATCTAGTCGTTCTACTAAGACAAACTTCAAAAGTACAATAGTGCAAACTTACAAAGTTTTTCCTTATAAAATTTGGGGCCCTTTCTTTGTAAACATGTAAGGGTTTATATAAAAAAAAATAAAGTATAAAAATAGACAATACATGAAATTTCTGAGGAGGTTAAAACAACTCTCCTTAAAATAAGTGACAATAATACAGCAATAGAAGTTGTTGAAATGACGAGCTCATGAATGCAATTGTATCTATTATTTCATTCGTTGCTTGAGCTCGTAAATATCCATCATTGGCTTGAATTGAGGAGGCTGACATGTCCTCATGCATAGTTGTCCCGTGAACACTAAAGTCGAAAGCGTAGGAAGCATATGGGTGGATGAGTCAGCAAGGAAGCGGAGTATTAGCCACTGACCGTGTGGCTTCACAAGATATTTCCAATACATTTCCCAGTCGAGTTTGGTCAAATTTTTAATTTCTTCTTCCTTTTCTTTTGAAGTTTCTTGTCATTTCCTTTCTAGGACTTTGATATCAGGAAGATTACTAGGTGGGAATTCTTGAATCAAGTTGGCATTATGTGGGTTATCGTTGATAGTTTCAATGATGTTATTGGCAGCATCAGTTTCCTTGCAGACTTCTCTTTCTTCTTGTTTCAATTGAATGTCCCAATCAGTAAAGAGGATTTCCTTGTGAGATTCCTTTATTTTGGGAAGCTATGTTTCTCTACCTTCTGTTGTATCCTGCCATGTTATAAATCCTAAGATTTTATCATCAATGTCATTGAAAGTCACCCTTAGATCAGATGATTGATTCATCATTGAATCACTTTTAACAGATATTGGATTGATGATAGATAACTTTTGACAGAACATATCTTGTTTCTTTGATAACAAAGTGTTTAGCTCAAATTCTTCCTTTATAAAGTCCTCCACTTTAGGATTGTTCTTCAACTGATCAAGTGAAAACTGGAGCTATTGGATTTGGGCATCCTTAGTACTGGTCTCTACCTAATATTGGAGCTTTAATTGATCAAAGCTTTGTTGGAGTTGAGACAATTGTGTCTTTTATTGATGGTAAATACTTTGTCTTTCTTCTGCCAATTGTTGCTCCAACTATTGAATTCTCTCTTCTTTTTCCCTCACTAGTTGTCGAACCTCTACTGCTTTTTCAATTGTAGCAGATGCATAAGCACCTACGAACTGTGACAACTTTGTCAAATTCTCTGAAGGATCAATTTGTGTATCCTTGCATACCATGTCCATTGGTATATCACCAGGAATGATTGTTGATGATGGCTATGTTCTTCTCCTTCTCCTCTGTCATTTTACCACAGCCCGATGCTTGGGACTGTAAAAGACATCAAGAGGAGGGATTTCTTGAACTTTAAAGACAACTTCCAATGAAGGGAATGTCGGGATGATTTCAATTTCCTGTGTAGTGATAGATTTATCATAAGCCCTATCAATAAACGAGCTCTATCCATTGCTTTGGAGTGTGCTGAATGTTTTCTCCATCTCAATATTTTCTGCCCCTTGTTGTCCTTTAAGCTGCTTATCAAACTGTTTCCAGGCTTCATCCAGTTGATTATTGAAGGGTGTTTTATCAGTATGCATTTGAGTGGATTTATCTTCCACTTCAATATCCTTAGAAACCTGTTCTAAGTCCTATTTTGAATTCTTTTATGAACTCTTTTCTGGATTATTTTATGAACTCTGCTCTGAACCCTATTCTGAACTTCTTTCTAAGTCCTCTGGACCCTGTTCTGAATCCTACTCTTCTTGGTAAATCAATTGAGGAATCCTCAACAGATCCAAAGGGATGTTTTGTAGTCCTTTTTCTTTGTATTCTTTGAATTTTGATACCCTCTCTGGATTCAGTTTCAACATAGACAGATGTTGCACTTGTGAAAATACCTCGGCAGATTCAAATAGGTCATCATAGAAATAATATTCATGACTAAATTGCCTAATTTTTACTTGGGCAGCAAAATTATGTGCAAATTTGTTAGTATCAATCTGTCTTCCAGGAATGGTAGTAAGATTCAAACATGTAATATTATCAATTTCAATCGCAGTCTTCTTGAAATAATGTAGAGAATATACACCAAATTGGATAGGGAATGAAGGCCAAAGAGATTTCTTGATTTCCTTTAAGGTCTTTGTCAGTCCATCCCCTACAGTTTGATAAGAAGTCTCCCTAGCCAGTAGTTTATCAGGGACATATAATGGGAGAACATGAGGCAGTGCTAGACTTCCATAGACTCTAACATAGGTAAATAGCTCTTCTTCAAACCACATGCCTATTGATATGAAATCAATTTTGGCTTCTTGGGACAATCTTGGGGCCCTTTTGTCAAAAATGGCTTGGTGAATTGATAGAATGACTCCTTGGCAAATTTTATATAAATGGGCATGGAAATTAGATTCCCACAAGATTTTATGATATATATGGATGGGAAAGGGATCTTAAATGGTCCATTTACATCCCATCGTTGGGAAATTTGAAGTGAAACAGACCGCATCCATGATATATGCACTCATAAAGAATGGTGGAACTACTTTGGTAGTAACATACCGATGTTGCCTAAATTCTTGGATTTGGGAGGCAATATTATTTGAAAAGATAGTGCCCCAATCCATTATATAAGAATCGACGGTTGCCTAAATAAGAGGAACTCATTCGGATAATAACTTAGTTTTATTAGGGTGCCCAAATAGTCTACACATCATAGTTGCGATATAAGAATAGGGAGCAACGAGAGAATATATGGAGTACATACCTAATTTTTCATGCTTATGTTTGTTCAGGTAGGATCTCCATCATTTAATTGGATCTTATGCTACCTCTTTCTCGCTTGAAAAATTTTCGAGCAAATATTAGTCATACACCTTCTGTGGGTCAGGTATATGGTACATTTTCTTCAAATCTTCAGCTGTAAAGGACTCGATGACTTATTTTCTTGAAGTCAAGAATGTCCTATCAGCGATGTTGATGTTCTCAATTATCCATTTTACCATATCGGTATAAGGAAGAATCTTGGGTCAATCAGCGATCTTGTTAAGGAAAGAGTTGGCGGCTTCATAATTAGAGGCTTCAAAAGATGAAGTAGCATCTTTTGTTGCCACTCTTTGAATTACCTTAGGTCCTGTGCTTTCAAGCAATTGGTACATGGATTCCCACGAGGATGTTCCACTGTCTATTGTGCATGTAGTGTCTGAGAAAAGTAGGGGCATTTTTGTTACATCAGAAGTGGAAGGTGCGGATTTTGAAGTCTTCATGGCTTTCTTTCCTTTCTTTTCTTTGGTCATCATGTTATATTGTTTCTTCTCGAGCTTAACTTGCAAATTGGAAACATAGAGAAATGAAGAGCAATAGGTTTGAAATGTGGGACGTCTGAACATACAAGGCTTGAAATGATGGCAAACATAGTTTAAATGTGAACAAATCCAAAATATCTATATATAGGCCATCAAATCACCTTCGGGCTTTAAATCATAAATATTGTTAGAAGTATTTAATAACTAAAATCATTGCTTCACGTGATAATGTATTATCTCATTAATAGATCGTATCACAAAAACCGTTTAAATGGTATTTAGAACTTGTTTCCATGTGTTTTCCTGATATGCGATAGCGATATCATTATATCGATTCTATGTAGTGTCTGAGAAAAGTAGGGGCATTTTTGTTACATCAGAAGTGGAAGGCATGGATTTTTTCTTCATGGCTTTCTATCCTTTCTTTGCTTTGGTCATCATGTTACATTGTTTCTTCTCAAGTTTAACTTGAAAATTGGAAACATAAAGAAATGAAGAGCAATAGGTTTGAAATGCGAGAGCGTTTGAACATACAAGGCTTGAAATGACGGCAAACATAGTTTAAATGTGAGCAAATCCAAAATATCTATATACAAGCCATCAAATCACCTTCGGGATTTAAATCATAAATATTGTTAGAAGTATTTAATAACTAAAATCATTGCTTCATAGTTTAAGTTATGTGATGTTCTATGCTTATAACAGTTTACTTATTTTTCTTATTATATTCCACAGATTAGAAATTACGTGTACATAAAGTAAAGTGTAGATAGAACATTAAACGATCGACAGAATACAGGCCAAGACAAGAGACACAAGATGTGGTGGCTAGCCAGGGACAAACCCCACAATGTGTGGGGAAACCCTTTGATAAAATCTTCTTTTATCTTCAATAATTAAGCAGAGAGAAATAGTACAATAAATCTGATTCATATCAGTAGTAGCAAACCCTAGATCAGCAGCATCAACATTAGCGGCTTCATTATTAAACTAGGGCAAACGATATCTCACAAACCGACCATCGGATTGACTTCATTCCACCAACAAAAGTTGTAGCTTCTAGAGGAGGTTTAGATGAACCTATAGCATAGTTCAGATGAGGAGATCTTCTAGGCCACACAGGTCAATCTTTACTTTTGTAGTTGCAGCTTCAGTTTCAGCAGTTTCCGGCTTCAAACTAGGGCAGTCGATATCTTGCAAAGCGTTCGTCGAATTGACTTCATTCCACCACCAAAAGTTGCATCTTTTAGAGGAGGTTCAAATGAACCTACAGCGTAGTTTATATGAGGAGATATTCTAGGCCACGTAGGTCAATCTTTACTTCTGCAGTTTCAGCTTCAGTTTCAGCAGTTTCCAGCTCCAAACTAGGGTAGTCGATATCTTGGAAACCGTTCGTCAGATTGACTTCATTCCACCACCAAAAGTTGCAGCTTTCAGAGGAGGTTCAGATGAACCTACAACATTGTTCCAAAGAGGAGATCTTCTAGGCCACATAGGTCAATCTTTGGATCTGCAGTTGCAGCTTCAGGTACAACATCTTCCGGCTTCACATGTGTGAGAGAGAGACCCATTTCTGCGCAGTAGAGAAGAGACTCATTTCTGCACAGGAGAGAAAGAGAGATGTGATGAGAAGTGTGTGAGAAAATGACGAAAAATCCTCTTATGTTTATACACAACGTTGGTGTTTGAATAGATGCAACTGTTGGGCTTCTGAGCCTACATGAGTTGTAAGTCGGCTTGATAATAATTCCATAATCAAAATAAATTCATATCTCCATGAATACTTATCGGAATCGGATGATCTTTATATCAATCCTACACCTCTCGAAGAGAGGAATCTAATAAAAATATTATCAACCATGAATAAGATGAACCACATGAAGTTTTGCCCTGGTTGCCAATTTTAACACTCCCTCTCAACCAGAGAGAACTTCATCCTGCAATCTGTCTATCGGTCATTATTAGTCATCCATCAAATGCACTGCCCTGTATAGCCTGAACCTTGCCCTGCTTTACTCTATTCTGCCTATTCTGCTTTGTCTTGTTCTGCCTTGTACTGATCTGTATTGTTTTGCTCTGTTCTGCTCTGCTCTTGCATTGTTCTGTTCTGCTTTGCTTTTGACCGAATTATGAAGAAGAAGAAATGGTCGAGGATGTATCATACTGACTCAAAGTCAGTCTCAGAGTATGTACCACTAGTCCCAGACCAGTCTCAACCAACCCGAAGTCAGCGTCATAGTGAGTACAGCTCCACTGCTCCTAGACTAGTATCATCCTCCACTGACTCAAAGTCAGTCTCAGAGTGTGTACCACTGATCCCAGACCAGTCTCAGCCAACCCGAAGTCAGCTTCATAGTAAGCACCACTCCTACCACTGGTCCCAGACCAGTATCACAGTTTCAAAGAGTGTACCATTGGTCCCAAACTAGTCTCAACCGACCCAAAGTCGGTGTCATAGTATGTACCACTCCCACTGGTCCCAGACTAGTACTGCACTGGCACGAAGTCAATCTTGAAGTATGTACCACTGGTCCCAGACCAGTCTCAACTGACACGACGTCAACGTCATAGTATGGTACAACTCCTACCACTGGTCCCAGACCAGTATCATTGATCCCATATCAATGGAGGTCATCCTAGCGTAGGGAGTATGGTAGATACAACGATGCATCCATCAGTACTACTATGGTCC
>APFE030346285.1:285436-311497 GCA_000404065.3 Pinus taeda | reverse complement strand
GATGAATGGGTAAATAAGGAAACAAATACAACATTGAATGATATTGGAGTTTGATATAAACAAAAATCCCATATTTATAACAATGGGGTAATAATAAAAGATAAACAAAAGAAAATTCACGAGATAAGGACTCTTACTCAGTGTCATCTAAATTTTACATTGAAAATCCACATATTTTAAAATATATTGTTTACACTCTAATAATATAGAATATTCATTTCTTTATTATCTCTACCATTCTCCTTAATGGAGAAATGAATTATTTACCATACCTAACTTGGCTTTATTTATAGAATATAATCCTCTTGATTAGCAATGTCTATAACTAGTTTAACCTAGCATTTTCATCATACTTTTATGATTTTGATGTGGATATAAAGTAACAACCATCCACTCAATTGCATGGGTAGCTAGCCTTTGGAACTGCCAAACTACTAGGATTTCCTTCATGTACATGATTCATTCAACCTGCATATTTGTACTCGTGCCTATAACTCCCCCTACATCACCACCATCATTATCATCTTGGGTTTTATCATATTAATTTTAACATTCTCTAAGTTTTGTCGTCTCACACTCAACCATGCTTTGGGTTTTCTTGTCTAACCCTCAACCATGCTACAAGAATCCCTCTCCACATCCCTCTCCTAAGTGGTTTCTAGATTACCAGAAACCTACACTACAAAGTGGTCTTAAGATTACCACGAATTTCACATGGGTACACATGTCTTATTAGGCTTACATCACAACTAACTCAAGTACATACACATTCGATTCATGGTGATACACGGTAAATATTTTTCAAGAACCTTTAAACTTTCTTACAAACACATGTGACTCACATTACAATACAATATTTGAGTCTATACTACAACACTCAAACTTTTAACATTAATTTATCCTCCATCCAATTTCAACAACTACTCCATCTAATATCCTTTACTTCCATAGTGCCTCCAAAACATTGTCTCTAGTACAATTATTTGTCTCACTTGGGCTTTCTTCACAATACACTTTTTTATTTTCGCTTTTGTACATGCATACTATTGATTATTGATGTTAATATAAAAAATATCCATATATTGAGACACATAGGTTCTACCTATTGTACTCTACAATTTTTGAGTAAACCTCTTCACCTACATGGTTCATTGACATGTTAAACTTTCTATAATTTCATCCTCACATTCTCTAAATTTTGGATCTGACTTGCCTAAAGTAGTGGAATTATCTAGAACCTCCATATAGAATCATGTTTCCTTTAACATTACTTTCGTTTCCCTTATTCCCAAATCTAACAAGCCATCTTCCTTTGAGAAATTTAGGTCAGTTTTCCTCTTCAACTGCATCTACAGAGTCATACATAAAATAATTTTTGGTTACCTCAAGGACATTCTCTTTGATCACATCTCCCTAGAACAACTTGGATTCATAAGGGGAATACAAATTGATAAAGTAAATGGACTTGTCCAATGGAGGACCATAATCCATCCATAAAAAGAATAAAATAGAAGTTATATATAAGGCTTATATCTCAAAGGGATTCAATTAAAGGGGCTAGTTATACATGGAATTACTTCAAATACATCTAGGATTAGGTTATGATATCATGTCCTTGATTATGAATTGTATTATATTGGCATATTTTTCTCTAATAATCAATAGGGTTGACATTCCTTTTTTTTTTTTTTTCGATTTTGTAAGCAGTAATATATGGATTTTCTCTCTCTTGTGTCCTTCTCCTTATTGTGGTATAAGGGCTTAATACATTGATCAAAAACACTTTGGATAAGGTAAAACTAAAATTCATCTCCATTAGCAAACCCTATCTCATCTCTCATCTATTGTTTATTGATGACATCCTAATTTTCTATGAAGGAGGATCAAAGTACATTGAACATTGGAGGAACTTCTAAATATTTTCTAGAAATCTTCAAGAATGTGCATAAACAGATCTAGATCCTCCATTTATGTGTATCATGGAAAAAAAACACTCTTCCACCTTATCTCATTTAAAATGGAGGAAATTGGTTCAGGGTTTAAATATTTAGGTTTTTTTCTCAAACCAAGTGACTATTGAAAAAATTATTAGTTTTGTCTACATGTAAAAATTGAAAAGAAACTTTATGTGTGGTGCAATCATTTTCCATCCCAAACTTGTAGGGTAATCCGAGTAAAATTTGTCTTGTATTCAAAAAAGTTTCTTGGAAAAAACTAATCAACTCTCCTTTCACTTCTTATAGATTATATGTAAAGAAAAAAATTGTTTGTTCTTTCCTCTTGGAAAATATTTCCCACTCCAAAATCCTTGGGGGGGGAGAGGTTGGGACTAAAGATAATTTTTGTTCTTGAAATTTGTTTGGTTACGAGTGTTTAGATATTTAATTCAGGAAAATGATTTATGGGCAAAAAGTTACAAAGCTAAGTATATTGGTACTATATGTAGATTGAATTCAATATGTTGTTAAAAAATCATAAAATGGCTCTATTATTTACAAATACATTGGAGATGCTAGACTGCAAATATTGGTTACACTTGCATAGAAAAATGGTATAACCATTCACCTTAGAGGGGGAAAGAGATTTGGAAGCTCAAATCCCTGCAAATTCAAAGTTACTCATGTGACACATTCCACATAATAAGTCCCCTATGTTGGATATCCTTCAAAATAGATCCTTCCACGGTCTAGGTAGATATTATCTTTATTGTATGGAAGTTGAAAGAGATATTCACCTACTCTTTCAATGCTCTTTTACAAAACTATTTTAGAAATAAATTCAATTTATAATCATGATTCCTTCTGCGTGGGATCGAACTTCTTTTGATGGGGCTTTCCTTTCTTGGATCAATGCCTATCACCTGAAGAAATAATCAAGCTCTTTCTCTCACCATCACTTGAGGCATATGGATTAGACAAAATAACACCATTAATCATTTTTCTTCTCCATAGTAAGGATTGTTATCCAAAGCCTCACAATCTTGGATGCTTATCCATAATCTAAGAAAAATATTCCTATAAATCCTTAAATAGACTTACAAATTCATCATGACTAACCATGGTATCTATTCTATGTGGTTTCCCAAGGTGACCCTTCCATTGAGGTGTTGGGGGATAATCTAATGTTCCTATTCTCGCATTATCTCCTTTTTTATAAGGTTGACATCCATTACTAATAATTTTCTTGATTTAATGGTCTTAAAGCTCCTACTAATCCTGGCTGGTGAGAAAAAAAATCTTAGCTTCATATATATCTAGTGATTTAAAATCAATAATAAACTAGATAACATAGTCTTACACAATCCAAAATTTTGTGATTTCTTGCAAAACATAAGTCATCTAGAAGAGGAAGAAATACAATATTACTCATTTAATGTTTGGACATGTGTATAGGGAAATGAATAAAAGGGAACAAACTATAAATAGCTACATTTATGCCGACATCTAGAAAATCGAAGAATATGTGTAAAGTACTTCATTAGAATATCATGAGTCACAGTTCCCGTGGAACTCACATTAGTCACACTTTATGAATGGTTTACATTCAAACTGTGTTGCAATTATATTTTTCTTCCCAAATGAGATGAGATATATTGCTATTAAATGGTTTTTTTCACAAAGATATTTTCACAATTTTTCTTTTTTTAATGAACTCTATAGGTATAACATTCTTTTTAAAAATTTTTAAAGGAAACTAAATATTCAAACAATTTATAAATATTAATTATATTTATATTTTAATAATTATTAAAAAATTTATATAATTTAATTAAAAATAACGAAATTACATAATCAAATATAAAAATATTTAAATATAATTTAAAAAATTATAACTAGCACAACCACTTTAAAAAAATGTGTAATATACACCATAGGCATATATCAATCACTTTTGAAGCTTAAATCCAAGTGCTAAACAGTACAATTAACTTAACCTTCATTGATTCATTATAATACATAGTGATTAAATATATTAGGTATCATAAACCCTTATCTATCTACTATCTATATATCATATATATAATATTAATATATATATATATATATATATTATATAATATAGTATACTATATATAATATATATAATATAAAGATAGAATAACCCAAAAAAAAAAAGAAAAATTATAAAAGTGTAAAATAATATATAAAAAGCTACATAATGATAATAGTAATGCTAGGTTGAATATATATATATAATATTATATATAGTATAATATATATATATACGTATATAATATATAACAATTAGTATTAATACTAAATTAATTTTGATTTTGAATTTAAATTTTATATGGAAAGAATATTATCAAATTTAAAGAGAAATTTAATCTATGTCATTTGTTTATTTTTTATAATAGTTTTTTCTTGTAAAATAAAGAATTTGTATTTCATAAGAAAAACAAAGATACAAAGCTTTCCGTATAGATCCCACACAAAATTTTATAATAAAAAACTGAAATATCCAAAAAACCGAATTACAACAAGAGCACAAAGTAGAACGTTCGATCCATTTCATCAAATCATATCACCATAGTCCTAATACAGGCCATTTCCACAATAGACACATAAAGGACAATTTGACAAAAAAAATCTCTTCTTTGATCACAAAGCATTTAAGAGGTCATACAACGTATCACCCCTGTCCAATAATTGATTTCATCAAAATAAAGAAGAATTCCTAGATAAGACCAAGCCTCATTGACCTAATGCAAAACATGCCTACATGAGAGTATATCATCACAATTCATGCTTAGAACCCACAGAACAAAAGGAACATATAACCTCATTGCAGGAATGTCAAGCGTGAAGTCACCATTATGTGACAACCATATATATCACCAACCATCAAACATATCAACACTTTCCAAATTTAGAACTCAAAGAAACAATAGGATGAAACAACCTCAAGGTGGGAAAGTGAAGTAGGAAGTCACCAATATGCACACTAATCATATATAAACCAACCACTAAATATATCATCACATTAGAAATTCAAAATGTAGAGAAACACCATGAAGAAAAAGACATCCATAAAGACGCAAAGCCATCCATAAAGACATGGAGCCTTATATGATACCAAGTACTCCACAACCATATAAAAAATCATAATAGTGAAACAAATCTCCACATTACAAACCAAAACATGAACTAGAAAGATGTTCCTGGAAAACTTTCGCCTGAGCCAAAACATAATGAGGAACCTAGATAAGAAGCCATACCTTGCTAATCACATTGGAGACTGCTCAAAATTGATAGTCCACCATACCTATTCGTGATATGAAGAGGAAATTGTAGCTGGAACCTTAGCACTAAAGCTTGAATGATCCATGAGGTATCCAAATGCAGAGTTACTCACAATAAATCCCTCTACACTAGCTAAATGAGAATCAATATTATCCAAGCAAAACCTTTGATTACAGAGCATGCATTTAATTTCCACCAATGACGACATGACATTGTAATTTTCCACCTACTTCTCTTTGAATACTGGCCATAACAAGGTTGACATTTGTTGATGTAAAGAAAGATAAATTAGAAAGTGTAGCTTCCTACCCCTAGATTTTCCAATATTGGGAACACACTTCTCATCTTCACCAATCAATTCAAAATTTGAATGGCATGGGAATCCCCTCCATCCTGAATTTCCATCACTTGAATTTCATTCCTCACATATGGAGGGATTGCATTAAATAAAATAACCACTAAATCATATACAAAAGTATGAACCCTCTTTTACCCCAAACTATAATTTCCTCATCCACCTCTGCTGCTACTAATTCTATGTCTAGGAGGCATTAGTACCGTAGAAATGAAGAAATTAGAAAAACTACTAAAATATCAATGTCTTATAAAAAAAATCAAGAAGAAGGACGAGACACAATACCTTGATAATCACAATTGAAAACCATTATGTCATTACCCAATTTCCAAACTGATGATTCAAAATCCATGAAATTATGAAGCTCCCCACACTTAGAACCATGACACACAAGAATCGATAATTCCACGAAAGAAAGTTAGAGTCCCCTATGATCTTACATAACACAGAAATGAAGATGAAAAGCATGGTGAGTGTAGTGGTACAACTAGCAAAATACCCAGAAAAATTTGACAATATCCCAACAGGACCTTACTCAGAACAATAGAGACTTTATAATTTAGGATGTTGCAAAGGTTACAACCTAGATTCTCCCAAAAACATTAAACACACCCAAGGAATAGATAAATAAGCATAACAATATAAGCAGACATAGATGTTGAGCTAACCAACTAGAGCATTGACACAAATCCAAAAATTGGAATATTTCATAAGAAATAGGAAATGTATTTCTCTCTAGCACAATTATAAGACATAGGCCGCACACTTGAAAGTATCTACAAACACCAATACAACTCTTCAACAACTTTTATTCATACCTTGATATATTACAAACCATCAAGACAATTGTAAAGCAACAAATAGAGGTCAAGGGACTACACTCACATCCACTCACACTTGCCTCTTCTGACTCCAAAACCAAGCTAGTAATGTCCTTTAAAGAAAATGACTCGACCTATAACCCTCCATGCTTCCACAAGTTGGTGTCTTCCATGACCTATACATCTTACGTGAGAAGAACACTTAGGATGTAGAGGACACAACCTACTTTGAATCCATAAAATTAGCAATAACACCCCCATAAAGGTCTTCCATATCTTTCTCTAGCAAACATTGAAGAGACTCTATTCCTTCCAACTGAGAAGAGAGAGTTCAACTCACATTCAAATTAATATCTCAAGACTAACAAAGAAATTTTTCTATGAAATTAACAATTGTGTTGCAAATTCTCTTGGAGTGAAGGACTATTACATATTCCATATTTATAAGTAACACATGAATACTTATAACTATACACTACATCCAACAACTTTTTGCTAATTTACATAGGGATTGGCCATTTATATGTTTCTAGACATAATGAATAGAAATCTGAGAATTCTTGTCAACTTATAATAATCGATAATCCTCTCTAATGGATATTTGAAGACCTTTGTCCAACACTAAAAACTTTCCATGTTATTACTAGTCAATCCATAACTCTACCCAAATACTCTCATAGTTGAAGAATTAAAAACCCTAAACAAACCTCCCAAACGAACAATTTGAAGGTTTCCCTTCTATATTCCATCAAATTTTAATTTAATGAATCCTCTCGGAGGAGGAGAGAACCAAATTTTGATTTTTTATTCAAATCCTTAAATGAAATTTCTTGGTGGGGCTCACCTTTTTTTTCAACTTCGGCTTCTTTAGAATCTCTGTCTCAACATTGTCTACCTTTCAATTGTCCACTAACTAAGAGGCTTATAATAATGTTTCTCTTATGTGTTGTATGATTGGAGGGAGATGAATTTTTGTTCCAACTCATGTTTCTTCAGAATCCCCACCTTAACATTTTCTACCTTCCAATTGTCCACTAACCAAGAGATTGCTAATAATGTTTCTCTTATGTGTTGTATGATCACCTCTTCAATTGCCACTACATTTCTTATTTTATCCTTAAATATTCTAACGTTTCTCTCCTTCCACAAATTTCAACGCATAAAACCTTTTATGAGGATCCAAGTCCTATTGACTATGGGATTTAAAAACAAGGATGAGTTCCACCGAGATAAATATGAAACTAAATCCACTTTATTCTGACTTCCTTTTCTAAAAAAAAAAAATGAAAAGAAGAGACCATACTTCCCAAACAAATGAGAAATAATTAAGAAAATGCTCCATTTTCTCTTCCACCATACTATAAATAAATAAAAGGGAAGGGCCTTCAAAACCCTTTTTTAATGATATAATCCCACGTGAGTACTTTGCACCTCATTTCCAACCATAAAAAAGTGATACTTTGGGCAAGTAGATTCTAGACCATATTTTTCACCAAATTAATTATTTCTCTATATTTGAATGACCTACAAGAAGGGAATATGTTTCTTTTAGAGTTCACATGTCAAAGAGTCTTAAGCCCCTTCATAGCTTATCTAGGTCTTGCAAAATTCTTATCTTTCTTTCCATGAATTCCTGCTTCAGACTTCTCCATGGAAACTCCTATCTTGATCAGGGCTAGTATCCTTTCAACTTCCAAAACTATTGGAGAATTGAATCCTACCTTGTCTTCCAATAATCCATAACCCTCATAGCTACGAAAGCAGTTGTAAACATTTTCAAGGTTATAAGTTCTTCCCTCTTAGATATACATGGGAGTTTCTAGCAAGCATATTCCGAAAACAACGCGGGTTCTCCCCTTCTCACCTCCTGAAAAGAATATTTTTTCAATGAATCACAACTTTCTTGAGCCCTCATCCATAGAACTAAACGTGATATATTCAAGTCATATATGAGCATCTCCTCCTGCGACATGAGAGGGACATATTTCCTTATCAATATGTGTTTCCATAGTTCATCTCCCCCTAGCACCCATCTCCACCATAACTTAGCCCTTTGTATGCCACTTAAAGTTTTTTTGTCACGCAGGTCCAACCCCTAGATAACTTAGGAAAGTATAGGGTCTCCTGTGCCACTAATGACGACTTCCTCACCTTGTTACACCCGTTCCACAAGAAGTATCTCCACATGGAAATAAGATACTTCCACATAGATTATGGCATTGACATGACTAGCAACTAATATAACAATATGATTTGAAGCACTGACTCAGTGACTATCAATCTCCCTAGAAAATTCATAGCTCAAAATGTCCAATTATTAATACTATTGATGACCTTCTTCAAAAGGTATTTTCAAGAGAAAATTATTTTCGAATTTAGAACTAATGGCACCCCTAAGTACTTAGATGGGAGGCAAGTTATTTGAAACTCTAACACCTGATCCAAATGACACTAAATGGATTATTTATAGTTTAAAATGAATATAATTCTTTTCTCATTACTAATAAGCATACTTTAAGTATCCATAAAATTTGAAATAAGAGAATGAACTACATTCACTTCTTTGAGACAAGGCTTTCCAAATAAACAAACATCATCAATTAATTGTTGGTGAGTCATAGGAAGGTCTTCATGAAATAGACACAACCTTCTGATCGACCCTCTAGACTAGTAATCCTTAAAGAATCATCCCAATACCTCCATATCCAAATTAAGAAAGAAAGGGGATAATGGATAACTATGGATGAGCACATGAGACAAATTAAAGTTCGAAAACGATATCCATTGATAAATATAGTAAGGAAGGGTGTATATATGAGAGATATCACTGAATAAATTCACTACCAGAAGAATCCAAATGCATGAAGGACCTATAGGAAATAATAAAAACTAATCCTAGCATAAGGCTTTCATATATTTATATTTATCATCATATCTATCTTCTTTTTTACTTTTCTGTGAGTGGATGATCTCATGGGTTGTGATAATTCCTTCTGATATCTGACAAACCTCCAAAAATCTTGTTTTTTAGTATAAATAAGAACCTTCAATAATGGTTTCACCCAGTTAACAATAATTGTAGAAATTACTTTGTAAATTACATTACATAATGAAATGGATCTAAACTCAGAGGGCTTTTCATATTTTCCATCCTTAGGGAATTAAGAGATAAAAGTGTCATTCAAGCCTTGCCACATCAACTAAATATTTGTAGATTACTTCACTACCTCATGAATCCCAACAACTAGAAAACTATAACAAAGATTGAAAAAATATGTGGTGTAATCATCTGGGTCAGACACTTTGTTTTGAGGTATGGTAATTGATGAACTCTAGTATTGCAACAAGAATGTTGCAATTCCTAGGGCTACTGCTTTAATTTATCAATCTAGGGTTTGTACGAACTTAAGAGGTTAAATGTTGTATACATAGTAAGCTAATCTCTACTCAAGTTACTTCTAAGGAAATCAACCCAACCAATGTGTACAAAGACCATTATACAAACTAAATCTATACTATGCAAGAATGACATAATGATGCAAAAAGGAAACCCTAATCTAGTTGTAGGAATAAAAATGTTGCATCAAAATTAAAGTCTAAGCTATTTGAAGGAAATGGAAATGTTGCATAAAAGTAAGCAATAATATACTTGCATAAAATGTAAATGCTAATCTACTTGTAGGGATGGAAACGTAATTTAATTTCAGAAATAGAAATGCTTGAAATGAAACTCTAACCTATTGCAGGAAGCCAAAGGAAAGGAACGCAAAACTATTCTAATTTCATAAAATAAAGAACATAAATTAACTCAAAATCATTGCATCCAAAGGAGATTAGATTATGGTAACAAAGTTCATTAATAATCCTGAAAGTAATGATGTAAACCATCCGTGTATCAGTCAATTCATGAACTTGTTTACTAGCCCTAGTTGCATAAATGTATTGTAGTGGTGAAAAGGCAAATCCTAAGTGGCCTTTATTTTTTTTGAAGCCTTGTTTTAGAGCTTAAGGTTCACCATATACGGTCAAAATGAAAAAACAAATATCAGAGGGAAATTATTGTAGAGTTTGGAGAGCTTCTTCATGATGTTACAAGATGCTACAAGATTTACCTGTTTTTCTATACGATTGAATCTGAGATAATTTTGAGGGATTATAAAGTGTTTTTAAGGTGAGGAACAATAGTGGAAGGAAGTAATAATTTTGTATGAGGTATTTTCCAAGCTTATAAGTACCCCTTAGGGGCCTATCTTGCACAAGGAGAAATGCACATGGTGGCCTTAAGAAAAGTTGAAATGAACTCTCAGTGATTAGTGCCCTTGAGGAATTTATTAAGGGAGGAAGGAGGGTGTTGATAGTAGGATGACAATTGGGAATGGTAGTGTTCTATCGTGTAATCAAATAGTATGACTTGTAGAGCAAAAATATTACCCAACCTTGCAAAACATCTAAAACATGCTAACAATGTCAACTGTAGAAAATTGGACTACTAGAGAAAGGATGAGTTTAATTTTATTCAAGATCTTCCTATTGCATGAAAAATGTAATATATCTTCTTATGCTTGCCAATGCAAGGATCACAACCACATTTTTCAAAAGAGGTGTTTTTTGAATATGTAAAGGAAACTTTTTATATAAATAAAACTTGCAAAAAAATGAAATACTACTAACCTATGTAAAAAAAGAAAGATGCATAATAAAATGTAAAAATGAGAGAGACTAGAGCCTTTGGGTTGGACCCTAACACAACGGGACTCAAGCCTCTAAAAAAACTCAAATTTAATATGACAAGATGCTCTTCATTAATATAAAATAGTTTTGAAGCACATTATACTAAATCTAAACATGACAAGTACACGCTCTTAGACTTAACAATCATTATTATTCTTCAAAAGTTAAAATCCTTCTAATCCCTTGGGCTCCCTTATTTATAAAAAAGTGGTTGAGGGTGAAGCCTCCTTGGAAGGAGGGCTACTTTCCTCCAAAATCACTAAAAAGGTGGATCTAGATCCCTCTGATCCTCATAGTCCTTGAGCGCATTGGTTGTTTAAGATATTCCTGCACTATAGGTGCATAAATTGAGGGAGAAAGTCAAGTCGTAGGTGAGGAAATGCAAGGTAAAATCATCCTACATATCCTCCAACTTCCTCCATTGTATCTCTACATAATAAATGCACCCTTTTCTCGCAAATTAATCATGTTAGGCCATGAGATATGATAAATATCCTTGAATATTATTAATTAAACACATTATCGTCGAAAAGGTGTTATCAAATGCAAGAAGAGAGTGAAATATATGTTAAAGGATGCCTATCTGGGCCTTAATATATACCTATTAGTGATGCAAACTCCTAAATTTCATTCCAAACAGGTAACCTGGGGAAAATTGTCATAACTTTCTCTCCAAGTATCTGATTAAAATTTTGTAAAAAGGTACAGAAAGAGGACGGACTGTAGTTTCTTGTATATATTTTTTAGAGCCAAAGGTCGAAACAATGACTCGTGGCATGTCGTACAAGTTCGCTCTACTGAACTAGTCTATAATCAAGTCACTGTGCACGATTTTGCATAACTCTTCCTTGGAGAATCCAATTTGGATCAGATTGGCGGCACTGGAAAGAGGACATAGAGGGCTACTGCAAGTTTCAATTTCAGAACTGGATGATCTGAAAGTATAGAGATACATCAGACGCAATATCGAGCTCCTACAAAGTGAAAAAAGGTGTGTAGATTCTCTTAAATTTTTGCTTAAGATTGGTTTCAAAATTTATTTTGAAGGAATTCAAAGGGCATAGTAGAGCATTATTATCGGTAACGAATGCCCCGAGGAAAGAAAATGCAAACACCTAGTAAGGAACCTGAAAGCCCTGGCATGACTCATGAAGAAGAGGAAGAAATGCTACATGATATATCAAAATTACAAGAACAAGTGCAACAAATGTCACTCTCACAAAAGCTAACAGAAGCTAAGATAAATAGCGTGGAATCTAATATAAAGGGAATGGAAGCTAAGATGGACGATTGGAAGGTAGATTTGAAGACAGATTTGAAGAGAGACATGGCAGACTTGAAGACAGATTTGAAGACAGACATGGCATATTTGAAGACAGATTTGACAAATTTTCTACAAGAAATACTTACTAATGGTGAAAAGGTTGTAAAGGAATTTCATGATGCGAACAAAAGAAATGTTAATCATGATTTCATAGACTCTAATGTAGGATTGAAGACCCACCATATTCCAAAAATCGATATGAGGAAGTTTGATGGCAAGGATCCCGCAACATGGATATTACAAATGGAGCAATTTTTCGATCTCAATAATGTGCAAAACACACAAAAGGTATGTATTGAAACTTTATATTTGGAACCAAATCAGTTTGTATGGTATCAAATCGGGTTGATAGGGTATTATGGCAAGTTTATTAAGAATTATGGGAGAATAGCAGCACCTCTAACAACATTATTGAAGAAAGATGCATTTTCTTGGACTCCAGAATCAACAAAGGCCTTCAAACATCTTAAAGAGGCAATGTGCCAAGCACCGGTCTTAGCTACACCAGACTTCACAAAACATTTATTGTGGAATGTGATGCTTCAAGAAATGGAATTGGTGGTGTTTTAATGCAAATATGAAAGACCCATTGCTTTGGAAAGTCGTCCAATCAAGGGAAAGTTTTTACAAAAAGCTATTTATGAGAAGGAAATGTTGGCAATACTGCATGCACTTAAGAAATGGTGACCCTACCTAATGGGAAGACACTTCAAGGTAAAAACAGATCATGATAGCCTTAAAGACCTTTTAGAACAAAGACTATCCTCTGAAGAGCAACAAAAGTGGGTCACAAAGATGTTGGGTTATGACTTTGAAATCATCTACAAAAAGGGAAGCAAAATGTGGTGGTAGATGCACTCTCAAGAAAGGATGAGGACCTGGAAGCATTGTTGTGCGCAATTTCTATTATCCAACCAGATTGGATAAACAAAGCAAGGGAGGAATGGAAGAATGACGAAGAAGTGTGGGAACTTATTCAAAAGTTACAACAAGATTCCAGTACGTCTGATAAATTTAGTTGTCAAAATGATAATTTATGGTACAAAGATCGCTTATACCTCTGTAATAATTCCCAACTAAAACAAATGTTTCTTATGGAATTGCACACTTCTCCCTTAGGAGGGAACTTGGGATTTTTAAAAACTTACCACAGGGTAAGAAGGAATTTTTTTTGGATGGCCTTAAATCGGATATTCAAAAGTTTGTGGCGGAATGTTTCGTTTGCCAACAAAATAAAGTTGAAACAATTAAGACCCCAGGTCTATTACAACCTTTATCCATTCCAAGCGAACGTTGGGATGAGGTTTCAATGGATTTTATCACAGGTTTACCCAAGTCTGAGGGAAAGAGTTTCATCATGGTGGTAGTTGACAGACTTACCAATTATGCACACTTTTGTGCATTATCACATCCATTTAAAGCCAGTACAGTATCTATTGCATTTATGGAAACAATTCAAAAGCTATATGGAAACCCAACGATTATTGTAAGTGACAGAGATCCCATTTTCACTGGAAATTTTTGGACATAATTATTTTCTTGTCTTGGTACTCAGTTAGCTCATAGCTCATCTTATCATCCTCAATCTGATGGGCAAACTGAGATAGTAAACAAATGTTTGGAAGGATATCTTCGTTTCTTTGTATTTGATAAATAGACACAATAGGTCAAATGGTTCCCTCTAGCTAAATGGTGGTATAACACTTCCTTCCATACAACAACAAAAATGACCCCATTTGTGGCACTTTATGGATATTAGCCACCATCCATCACATCATATTTAAGAGAAAATTCTAAGGTTCAAGCAATGGAACATCACATCGAACATCAACAACAGGTCCTCCAACTCTTAAAGGATAACCTCGTGTTGGCACATAATAGAATGAAACAACAGGCATATCCACATCGCAGCGAAAGAAGTTTTGATGTAGGTGATTGGATATTCCTACGGCTAAAACCATATAAGCAAATGTCCCTTAAGCAAGCTGAGAAGGATAATAAATTATCACCAAAGTATTACGGTTTGTACAAGGTGTTGCAAAAGATTGGTACTATGGCATACAAATTGGAGCTTCTTGCAACTTCTCGATTGCACCCAGATTTCCATGTTTCATGTTTAAAGAAGCTTATAAGCGAAAAACTCCCAGTTCAAACAATATTGCCAGAACTTGATGGGGAAGGAAAAATTATATTGGAACCAGAAGCAGTCATAGAAACAAGAACTCGACAGCTATGAAATCGATCAGTCTCAGAGTATCTTATGAAGTGGAAGAACTTATCCGTTGAAGATTCCACATGGGAGGATAAGAATTTTATACAGAAGCATCTAGAACTACTCAAGCATTGAGGACAACACGTTTTTCGAAGGAGAGGGGCATGTTGGGTCCCTATAATACTAGTGATTGCCCCATTAATATTGTAGTTGCATCCCTTATTAATATTGTTGTGCCCCTATTATCCCCATATTGTTATTACTGTGCCCCATAGAATCCCTCTATTATTGTTTTTGTGGCTTTATATTATTAGTGTTAGGTCGGCTGGGTTATATTGTGACTCCTTAGACTCCTATATATAGAAAGGAGGTTTTTTTATTTGAATCATCCAAGAATTGTTCATTTATGTAATGTAAAGGAGGTTGCCCCCTTGAAGAGGCTGAATTCTAAGGCGTTGATCTATCTTTTCTATCTTTTCTTGAGATGGTTTCATAACATATGCCCATAGACTATTATCACTTCCTCAAATTCTTGGAGTGTGATTGACCTCATCAAGACTTCATTTTCCTCCTTGCTAACAAGAATTGGAATACATGACATGACCTTGGTAGTAGTTGGTTTCCTATTAAGAGGGGATTTAGAAAGTACATACATGCTATAAGTGGCCAATTATTATTCAATTTCATTATGTTGAAGTTTCCTCATGACATCTATACATATGATTGCAAAAATTTGATGAAAGTTTCTATGCTTTATCATGGATTTGTTAAAAAATTTGGATTTGTTCTCATCCCCCATTAACCATATAACTCTCAATTTCTTTCCTCTAGAGCATCTCCTCCTACTACCTTCTCTATTCGAACTTGTTCAGTGCGATTCTTTCCTCTACCACTAGGTCTATAGTGTGACCTTCTAAGATTATTCTCTACTGAATCTTGTGCATATGATGTTCCAAAACTTGTTTCTCCTCCAGAATATGTCCAAAATATTTCTTTCTCTAAAGATTGACCTTAGCTTCCAATTATTTTAATATTAGCTTGAATGTATGCATCTTTTTCCTTCCCCTCACTCTAATTTAACCCCACCATTATCTATATTTCTCCACAAGTTTTGGGACTACGAGTTTGAAACTTTCGATGTCAAACGGTCTATTTTTAGGGGCTTCTTTTATGTCAATCTCTAACCACACATGCTGATAGTTCAAGCTATGAAATAGAAGAATGACTACTTATATAAAAATATCCTTATCCATAACTTCCTTGGAAGCCAAAAAACGATGAAGTTTTCTTACCACTTGATATTCCACCTTTTTTATTATTCCAAGTAAAAATACCATAGAAGGTTTTGATGTCCACTAGCTTTAAATTCTCAATAAACTCCATAAATGAGGAATACTACGAATCCTATATTCAAACCCCACCCTTCTTCTCATCCATATATTTTATAAGGTTGAAATCACCCCAAGAATATGGAGAGAATCTCCAATGAGACTTCTATATGCCTCTAAGTTTTCCATGAATTCCAACTTCTCCCCCACCACATGGGGACCGTAAACTACTGTTAAAATCATTGTTTTCTTCAAAACAAGTTATCAAAATATTCTTGTCAAAATTCAAGCTCTGGCCATCTAGTCCTGGAAAATCACTTGTGCATTCCATAAAATCGCTAAATCATTTGTGCTAGCTTGAGCATCAATAGCCATCACTTCATATCCACTCAAGAATTTGATGCCTATTTCTCCTAATTTACACATCGAAACATTGGTTTCTGTTGTGGTCACCAACATCCCCCCTTCTTATTTAGTGTTATTACTAATACTAAATAAGTGGGGACCCTTAGTCAAAAAATTTAAAAATGAATTAGTGCTTGTATTTCCTTTTTAATAAAACTTACCATCATAACCTTAGGAAAATACCTTTTGAAAAATCCAAAAAAGCTTAAGTTTCATGATGAGGAAAGATAAAATCACTCCTTAAGCAATATCGCATCGCAGAAAGGATAACAAGATGCCTTCTTAGAAGACTGTGAGATTGCGATGTGAGATTACATATTAAAAAACATATATATCGCATTGCATGCCTTAAAACGCACTTACGCTGGAAAACCGTAGAAAATGCTAATATGCGATGGCGCATACCGCAAAATCGTACCTCGTAAGAAATACACTAACACGAAATGAGCACATACTACGCTTATGCTATATTGCGATATCGCGATAGAGCGGCAAACCGATCTTACGAAAGAATGACAAAGTGATATTGCGATATTACGATATTGCGATCCTAGGATAATGCGATGCAGTGATCTACGATATTGCAAAGCAAATCACAAAATTGCTCCATCACAAAATCTTATGGCTCACTATTCGAGAAATCCTTTTCCCATAAACCTAGACCTGGTTATGCGCTTTAATGCTAATTAATGAGTTAGTTGTCAGTTGTTAATAAAATATGATTTTGGTTTATCAAAGAGCCAATTCACGTAAGGTGGTATATTTTTGCATGTCTTTGGAATTTAAAGCTTTCCCGTCACTGTTCCTTATCATTACTCTCACCTCACTTGTAAACTGTAGGAACGAAGAACAAAGAAATATACAAAGCAGTATACAAGATACTACGGGAAAGAAAGGCAAGGCTCTGATGTCTGAAGATAAAGAAATGGCACCCCTGTATACAGACATGGCATGCAACAGAGACGTGGGTATTACCACTTGGGAAGGCATGTATAATCTACTTGAGGAAGAAAATCCCAAGATGATGGAGGTTATGGCTTCTGTTGGTTCACAGGGGTCTTCCGAAGCATCAGTCGTAGATTTAGCCTGTTCATTCTTGCATCGGATAGTGGCACGACCCAAAATTCTCCCCTATACAGACACAGTTAAATGGGTACTGGATAGCGTGAACATTAAAAATAGACAGTTTAAGGCTCAGGGTCAAGGACTTATCGGCTCATTCGCTCAACAAGATTTGAAACCTATGTATCATTTTCCGGAGCCATAGGAAACTAATAACAAATAGTTCATAGAGAAGTTTGTCAAAGAAAATGAAGACCTGGTAGAATGCACTAAATATTGGTCAAGGAGAGACGAGCCGTTGAAAAAGGATAAAGATGTATGTATAGTACTGGTTCTCTCACTTCCCCATATTTCTTTGTTGTTGCTATGCTTTGTAGAATTTATGGGAGACCAGATATTAACAAATTCTCATCTGAATGGCTACCATTGTTGGATGCCACCGTTAATTCTACTATTATGGATTGGTCTAGAATATTGTCAGACAACTTAGCTACTGCCATTGTAAGTTACCAGTCTAAAAGAATTGTTTCCCAGAGAATTTATCCCCCATTTTACTTATCGGCATATGTAATGGATGCAATTTGCTATGTTTCAAAGTTTCCCATGATGGGATGGAAATGGACAACTCAAGACCCTTTACCCATTCATGTTTATCACAAAGAATTGTGGGAGTCTAAATTCCCTTCATTTGTCTACAAAATTTGTCATGGAGTTATGTTACCCCTGTACAAAATGTTGTACGACAAAGATGCTCCAAGATGTTCTCCTGAAGTAGAAGCAGATACACTCACAGTCACGAGATGGTTTGGAGAGGAATTGTTTACATATGTGAGGGTATTCAGAAGTGATGCTTCCCCTCACGTCTTACCCTTGTATGTTCTTGATAAACTCATGGCACGAGAAATTGCTTATTAAACCTGTTCAGAAGGAGGTTTGACTAAGGATTTGAAAGATAAAAAGAAGGCTATTTGGCCACAATTTCCCGTAGCCTGTGGAGCCTTTTCACTATTTGATGTAGGCCATGCATTCAAGGAAGTAAACAAAATAACATGTCTAAAATTGTTCAAGTTTCAAAGAAGGTCGTTTGACCCTTATGACATTGCCAAGAATTTCACTGTCGTAGTCAAAATAAAGGTCTTTTCCAAAGAAGAGGATCGTTTTGACGATATGTTCCAACAGAAAAGCACACTTGAAGAAATTCTACACTCAGCTCAAAGGCGACTCCCTCCAGTAGAGTTTGAGCAGTTCAAAACATACAAGGAAAGAAGGTTAGCCAATATTCCCTTGGAAAAACTATGCTTAAAACCCGTAAGGGAACCAACTCCAAGTATTAGCCTCAGTGAAAGTTTTGGTACAGATAGATCTAAATCCAAGTCCAGAAAAGAAACATCAGAACATTTGAAAAAATCTGAAAGTGACCATGGTAAAAGCGAAGGGTCAATAAAGGATACTGCCCAATCAAAAGAGCCTACACAACAACTGGTGTTAACCTCTCCGCAGGTAGATCCTGTCCCTCTTATTGGTCAGCCACCATCAGATAGAACCGAGCTAGACAAGGAATGGGAGACCTTCAATGATTTAATCAATCTTGAAGGGAAAAGTACAAAGACACCAGTAACTAATGTACAGACAACAGAAGATACAGTAACAGGAACAATCGAAAATGTTTCGGATATGGAACACATTCCTATCACCCCCTCATCTGAACTTATAATCAAGATAGAGGAGATTCCTCCTCTTGATGTATTTTATAGTCCACAACATAAGGTAGTAGTAATAAAACAAAGGAAGAAGATGAAATTGGAAAATGTGATCTCTCATGATGTAGAGCAATTGGATGTCTTGTGGCAAGATCCTACTACCGATCCAACTGAGAATCTCACCAAATTATCTCAAATTGCAGGAGCTTATGCTTCTACAACTATTGATAAAGCATCTGAAGTACAACAACTGCTGAAGGAAAAGGAAGCCTTGATACAAGTCTTGCAGCAACAGCTGCAACAAGCCAATGCCAACAACGAAGCACAAAAAAAGCTTGAAAGACTACAACAGGAATTCCAGCGGATGTAGATAAGCTACCAAAACAATTTGGCTCAGAAAGAAAAGCAGTTATAGGATATGCATGAGATGCACAAGGATGATCCCAAGCTCACAGAATTCATTGCAAAATCCATTTCCTTGAATGACCAACTACTACAGCAACAGGAAACATTTGGCCAAAGAATATCACAGTGGAACTCGTATTGTGAAATAAGTGATACAATCACTAATCAAGTCGTAGATTTACGGCATGACTATGATTTAATTGATAGACGAGTTACTGAATATTTGGCTTGGCAAGAAACAGAAGAGGGGAAAATAGCAGGCACACCAATAATAAATAACAATCATAAAGAAATTCTCTTTAAAAAATGGGATACACAGATCAGGGAAGCTGAGCAAGCAGCGGAAGAAGCAACTACAGTAGCAAACATCCTTATTGATTGCATAAATGAGAATTTGCATAAATCAAATCTAATCTCAGAAATCACTCTAGGTTATCTACTAAAGGTACAACAGCTGCAATTAGACTGGAAGGCTCAAGAAAAGGCAGAATCCATTAAAAGATTAACTAAGTTGAATTGGGATTATTACTGGGCTTATTTAGTGAAACCACACAACCAGTGTATGACTCTCAAAAGCATCATCAATTCTACCAAAAAGATGGCATCAGCTCTTGCTGACTTTGTTTTCACAGGGCAATTAAAGGCTGAAGTCGGCCAACCGACTCTTCTCAAGCAAATGTTGAATGCTTGCGATTTTAAGGAGCAGATATAGAAATAGTGAGAGGTTAGATTTAATTTTAGAAATAGTTTTGCTTTATTTTTGCCCAGAGAGAGAACGGTCATTTAAAACCGTATCCTATATTTTTGTAAATAAGTTATTTTTAGATGTAGTTAGTAGTATTTAAACCCTTCTCATGCATTTAGAGAGGGGTCCAGAAATTTATCAAACACTTGTCCTCAGAACATGCCCTTTTGCACCCTCTGAGGAGGTTTTGATGAATGAATGGAACAGGATTTATTGATTGTTGCATTTGATATCTTCTACTGATGTTGCACTTATGTACTATTAGTGGATTTTGGATTAATAAGAGATAAATCATTATCGCTTGAAGCTCATGAGTAGAACTAGTTATAAATGGTACTTCTATCCCTTAACTGTTTCTATCTTTTGTGTTAAAGTGATACTCAAATTCAGTTGTTTATATATTAATGCGTGAATGCCTAATTTATCATTTGGCACTTTTGTACGGTGATAGCTATTTATTTATGCTTAATGTATGACTAGTTTATTGTGCGATATGTTTTTCACAACTGTTTCACCTAACTTTTTATGTGAAGTGGTTTATCTATGTTGAATTCTTTTCTTATAACAATTGAATGATCTTTATTACCGATTGTTATTTGAAATCATTTTACATCGCACAGAACAAAGATTACATCCCGGGTTAGTATAGACTTAGATATTTATGTTTTCTTAGAATAAAACTGCATGTCATTAGATTAAAATTAGAATTAGAGCATATTAATTAGGAACTATTATATCAGAAATATCAAATTATACACACACACTCATAAATTGGGAAACTAGTCCCATATCCCTAGTTGGACCCACCATCCCAAATGGAAAAGGAGTTGCTAACCAAGGTCTAGACCGGGTGGGTATCCCCCTTGTTGTAGACCTAATTTTCGGGGCTTCAACAGTTTCTTATAAAATAACAATTTTTGTCTTTCTATAGTTTATCTACTCCCTCAAATACATTTTCTTATGCTTACTATTGATACCTCAAATGTTCCACGTTAAAATTTTCATTGAGATAGATCTTGGGCCTGAAAGAACATTGATATCAATGTTACTTGCACAGAGTCTATTAACTATTCACCAATGTTATGGAAGAATTCATGCGTCATTTTCCTACCTTTATGTTTATCATATTTCACTAGAAAATATATACCCTTATCCTTTGAAAGTATAAAATATCTAGTGTCACTACTCCATGCCATGCGTGGTCCCCTTTTATTCTTCCAGTGTAGAAAGGCCTATGTGTAAAGTTCCCTTTGATCCTTCAGAAATTTTAAAAGATATTGCATCACCCAACAATTAATGCATAAGGGCCTCCTTCGCTATCTCAATCATCATAATATTATCAAGAAGAGATATATCCTCCTCCATACAATTGAGAACCACAAATGAATTCTTTTCATCTACTTTCTTTTGAGGATGAAAGAACCTATTCCATCTAGTATTTTGATACCTAAGTGTGACTTTAGTGAAGCCGTCATTCAATGTTATCAATATAAATATTTTTGTTACTTTTTCCTAATCATATAATCTCTAAACAAATGACTATACTCATGATAGTGACGACACCAAAATTGTACATTCTCATAGTCCAATTGTTGGGACCAAACCTGCGCTTGATGCTTTAAGTCAGTTGTCTTTGGTAAAAGCTAAGAAATATTTATGTAAATCTAAATCCACATGTAAGACATGTTCCTACCTCTTTTGGTTACCTTAGAAACCTTCACGAACTTTCCAATAGTACTCAAAATACCCTTCAATATTAGCAAAATATAAAAATCCACTGGAAGGGAATAGAGTCAGACCCATATAGGTGCTACCAAAAATTGTTCCCCCTCTAGATTAAATCATTGTTCCCAATGTCGCATATACAACCCTAAATTATTAAAAAAATAGGGAGCTTCCTCAAGAATTCCATTCTTATCCTCTAAGCTAGAGAAAACAATTGTTCAAAAGCATTTTTTCCCTAATTTTAAATCCACCTCTACCTTGGGATGTCATTTCTATTGTATCCACCTTTCTAATTATGTTTTATTTTGGGAATCCACACATAAATCTTCATATGAAAGCATGGTATTTCATCTTCTTACGATGTTCCTCCAAAATTTTCATTGGGATGATGACTTTGGGGTTTCGAGTCATGCATTGTAAACATTTTCCTCGAAGACTAGCTTGCCATTGTGCACCCATAATTGGAATTCCTTTAGATCTCCCATTGGCTCCTTGTTTGTCCAAATTTTGGACATCTCTCTTCATATTCCATGAAACAATAGTTTTAAAGGAGGGGTCCCACCCCCTACTTCGGGGAGTTCATTTATGTCACTCAACACTAGCAGAAAATGTAACTTGACCTAAAAATGCTACCTAAAATTCAATGAAAATTTACAAAGCCCAACACTAACCCATGCAACCTTCACATTCGATGAGGATTGAATGATTTAATTATTATTACAACTTAATAATAACAATAAATTCATTTTTATTTTATATTTATATGTAATAACATTATGAAATTTAAATAGGAATGCAATCTGTGCAATTTTTAGATTTTCTTAAAATTGAACATAAATAATTCCATGGTGGGGTGACCAAAAGTGTGTGGGGGGTTGGGGGGCGGGGCGGCAAGGGAAGGGGAACAGAATGATTCCATTCCCCCCCACTCCCTTTAGGTAGGGGTATATGGAAACATACTCCGCTATATGTAATTACAATGAAAATAACATTAACTTCACCAACGTTGGACTAGATGAAAGGTTTGTGAAGGATTGAGCGAGGTGGCTCATAGTGTACGAGGGAAATGGAATTAATGTCAAACATGATTTCAATTTTATCAGCGAAATGATGTTCATACTGGGTGATATATGGTGAGAAATTGGGGTGTTTTTCAGCCAATGGTGGATAAGGAGGTGTTATGGGGATAGAATCAAATAGACCCACTGAAAATTAAAGAGGGTGGAGAACTTCAGAAGCAAAGGACATTGTTGGAAATAAGAGAAACATATTTATATGGTGGGGTGACCCTGGGGTAGTAACCCTCCATATTTAGGAGCTAATAAGTTATCTAAATTTAGGGCTATACAAGTTTCAGGTGAAGGAACAAGTCTTGAAATGGAAATTTCCTAAGAACCTCGGACAGCTACGAAAATTCCTCCTTCAACTCTATCCACGTAACTTCTATTTCAAAAGTCAAGATGGTTATGTAGGTTTTGTGTGGATTTTTTCTTTTTGACATTCTGTTTCGTGAAGTATGCCTTCCTAATTGTGTTACTGAGAAAATATAGGAATGGCATACTAGTTGTTTCTTTGTTAATAATTTGGAAGGGAAGACAAGTAAGGGGTCTGAAAGATAGAGAGTGTAGGTATGCTTCACTAGAAAATGGAAGAAATAGGTTGTGGTTGGTTCCACTCTCTGTGATAATTTTAGGATTGCGTGAGGATACTGGCTTTTAGGGGGGAATTGGGATATTGTTGGAAACATTTCGCAATCTCATGGAGTTGGGTATTGTATGGAAAGTGAAAGAATGGATGTTAAGGCATATTAATGAGGGTTAATTTTTACCTAAACTTTATAGTGCTCATTTCTCTTTGGGTGGGTCAGAAGGAGGAGTTAGTCCTGTCTTTTTGAAACTGAATGGATGAAGAGGAGATTGTGTTGTCATAACTAGGCACAAGATGTTAGGTCGCTATAATACTGATGAATCCCCCATGACTATTGTCATTGTAGCCCTTATTGTTATGGTTGTGCCCCTATTGTCCCCATATTGTTATTATTGTGCCCCATAGAATCCCAACATTGTTATTGTTGTGCCCTTATATTACTATTGTTATGTCGGCTTTGATTATATTGTGACTCCTTAGACTCGTATATATAGAAAGGAGATTTTTTCATTTGTATCATCCAAGAATTGTTCATTTGTGTAATGTAAAGGAGGCTCCCCCCTCAGAGAGGTTTATTCTGAAGTCGTTTATCTAACTTTTCTATCTTTTTGTGAGTTGGTTTCTTAACATTTGGTATCAGTGCTTTGGATTTTAGGGTTTCGCTACTCCAAACAGGTCATCGTGGAATTTCACTGTAACTGTTTTTCTATGAATTTTTAGAAGCTAAAAAAAACCTAATTGAGCGGAAATCGTTCTAAATCTCGGATCTGAATTTTAGATATTGTCTCGCTATATTTTCAAAGATATGATCTGAGGAGGTTAGGGTTTTTGTAGACTCCCGAATTAAATTCCAAACAGGTGACCTTGGAAAAATCGTCATAACTTTCTCTTTGAGCATCAGATTGAAATTTTATAAGAAGTTACAAAAAGAGTACGGACTTTACTTTGTTGTGTATCTTTTTTAGATCCGAAGGTGGAAACAATGACATGTGACACATCATACAAGTTTGATTTACTGAAAAAGTATATAATTAGGTCATCTTGGGATATTGGGCATAACACTTTCTTGGAGAATCCAATTTTTATTCGACTGGTGGCATTGGAAATAGGACTCAAAGGGCTATTTTAGGAAGAAATTTCAGACCTTGTAGATCCACAACTACTAAGATACAACAAATTCAATATCTAGCTTCTACAAAGTGAAAAAATGTGTGTAGTCTTTTTAAAATTTTGCATAAGTTTGGGTTGAAAAGTTAGTTTGAAGTTCAAAGGGAATACTAAAGCATAATTATCATTAATTGATTCTCCAAAGAAAGAAAATGGAAACACTTAGTAAGCAACCTGAAAGATCTAGCATGACTCATGAAGAAGTGGAAGAAATGCAACATGATATATCAAAATTATGAGACCAAGTGCAAAAAATTTCACTCTCACAAAAGGTAAGAGAAACTAAGATTGATGGTTTAAGGAAAGGCGTGGAAGCTAAGATAAATGGTGTGGAAGCTAAGTTGAATGGCTTGGAAGTTAAGATGGATGGTGTTGAAGATAAGATGTATGGCATGGAAGCTAAGATGAATGCCATGGATGCTAAGATGGATGGTATAGAAGAAAAAATGAAAGGCAACATGGAAGGTTTGAAGATAGATTTGAATAAGTTACTACAAGAAATGCTTACTAATAGTGAAAGGGTAGTGTTAGCGCTTGAAATTTCACCTCAGGCTAAAAAAGGTAAACTCCAAGGCAACATCAAACCACTTAGCCTCGTAGCTAGCCCTACGGGGCAGGAGAGGGCTCTCTCCGGTCTATCTCGGCAAAGATCTTCAACGGGCGGAGATGAACAATATAGAACATTGATTTTAGGCTAGTAAACTGATAAAAAGGTTTGATTTGGGATTTTTATGGTTTTGGTGGAAAATTAGAGAAAGGAAATTTTGGGTGCGGGAATTGGACGCAGTTTTCGCAGGGGGCTCTTTGGGGCGAGGTAGGAGACTGTATTGATGCCTTTGAAAGATTTAAATGGATGAGAATGATTGGTGAGGAGCTAAGGAGAGCAAGCAATCACCTTGAATTCTCCTTAAATAGCTAAAAACATTGATATTAAGAAAACTTAAAGGCAGAGCATAGCAACCATGAATTCTACCTTAACACTTCATTTGCCTAATTTGCAGAAGAAAAAGTAATAATATGATTCATATAAAAAACTTACAAGTACAAAGAGAAACACACCATCAATACATGTAACCACAGGAATCCCAAAAAGGACTGCAAAACCCTGGTCTTTCTTCCTTTGCCAAAATGCAATGATACAATCAGTAATACAATAGAAGCTTTCTCCCTCAAGAGTCCAACCATGAAAAT